>ML111499.1:0-12299 GCA_003697995.1 Taxidea taxus jeffersonii | reverse complement strand
CTTTCAACAAAACAATTACAGGACATGTCAAAAGACAATTAAAAAAAAAAAAAAGGTCTGAAAAGGAAACATTATTACCATAACCAAATCCATATATAATGAGCATGTAGGAATTATCACACAGGGGATTTTAAATTACTTTGATTAATATGTTAAGGGCACTCTTAGAAAAAGTAAATATGTTATGGACACTACTGTAAAATAAATATTATAAGAAGGGATATAGCAATTCTAAGAAATTATTAAGGAGGCCACTTGCTGTACTGCACATTGGACATTATATATGTGATGAATCACTAAGTTCTACTCCTGAAACTAGTATAGCACTATATGTTAACTACCTAGAATTTAAATACAAATTTGAAAAAAAAAATACTAACAATAAAGCACACTGTAAGAAAAAAATGTCTTTGACAGATTCAATAGTAGACATGGCATGGCTAAGGAAGAGATCAGTAAGTTTAAAGATAGTTAACTGAAATGGAAAGAAAAGAAAAGAATTAAAACCAGAATATGAAAGAACCACAGTTCAAAGAAGAAATAAATCTTTTATTTTTCTCATTCGCACTTGGTTATCAAAAAGAAAAGTGTTTGTTTAAATAAATATTAATAATAGGAGCAATGTAGTAGTTGATTATAACATATGAAGAAGTAAAATAAAAGACATCAATGTTGGGGCTCCTGGGTGGCTCAGTCATTAAATATCTGCCTTCAGCTCAGGTCATGATCCCAGGGTCCTGAGAAGGAACAGCCCTGTATTGGGCTCCCTGTTCAGTGCGAAGCCTGCTTCTCCCTCTCCTACTCCCCTTGCTTCTGTTCCCTCCCTGTCTTGCTATGTCTCTCTCTGTCAAATAAATAAATAAAATCTTAAAAAAAAAAAAAGAAAGAAGAAATCAATGTCACAATAGATAGGAGGCATTAGGAATACTCTGTTGTTAGCTGCACAGTAGGTGAAGTGGTACAGTGGATTTGGAAGTGGATTTAGATTCCTTAAAACTGTACATCGTAAATTCTAGGGAGACCATTAAAACTTTGTGAAAGAATGATTATGCTAAGAAGAGATAAACTGAGAGGTCCTAGAAACTAGCATCTGGCTTTTTTGTTTGTTTGTTTGTTTGTTTTTTTAAGATTTTATTTATTTATGTGTATGAGAGAGAGAGAGAGAAGGGGGAGGAGCAGAGAGAGAAGGACAACTGGATTCAAAGTTGAGCCTGGAATGTCCCATATTGATGGAAAGTAAGGGAAGGCTCAAATACGTACACACACACACACACACACACACACACACACACACACGCACACACTGAGAATTATGTAATTGGTGTGGGGGTGATGAGGGAGAGTGCCAATTTGATATAGGAGCCAACTGGAAGAGCTTCCAAAAGTCAAAGCTGGAAAACTTTGCATCACAAAAATAAAATAATTCTAAATCAGGGCCCAAAGTTGAAAATAAGCCCCCATGGGGCGCCTGGGTGGCTCAGTGGGTTATAGCCTCTGCCTTTGGCTCAGGTCATGAGCTCACAGTCCTGGGATCGAGCCCCTCATCGGGCTCTCTGCCCAGCAGGGAGCCTGCTTCCCCCACCCTACCTCTGCCTGCTTGTGATCTCTGTCTGTCAAATAAATAAATAAAATCTTTAAAAAATATTTTTAAAAAAAGAAATAAAATAAACCTCCATGATATAAGTAAATTACTGAGAAAACCCATAAATCAGAAAGAATAAAGAAATGTCTTCTGCAGCAGAATTACAAATAATTTATGCAGATACTTAGCCTCTATGAAGGTGGAACATAACTCCCCCTCCTTAAGGGTAGATTACTCTGATGACTTCCCTCCACAAAGTACACTTTATAAAGGAGGAAAAAAGAGTAGAGTGCAGAAACCTGAGAAATACTACCTCAGCCAGGTGCTCACTGATCCCATAAATTGGGATGAGTCATCTCAGTAGCAGGTAGCCTTGATATGATGTGGTGAAAATGGTATTTTACCCCTGTAGTTTTCCTTCCCCAAATCCATATCCCCAGTTTAACTATGAGAAAAAAAATAAGAGAAGTCCAAAATGATGGCCAGTCTGGAAAACACCTGATTGGTACCCCTCAATATATCAATGTCATAAAAAACATGAAACTTTGAGAAATTGTTATAACCAAGAGGAGCCTAAGTTAGACATGATGATGGAAAGTCATGCTGGATGATGTCCTGAAACTGAGAAAGGATATTGGATAAAAACTAAGAAAATTTAGTAAAATATAAGCCTTATATTGATGTCAATATTTTTCATTAACTATCACAAATATACCATACTAGTGTAAGATGTAATAGGGGGAACCGATTGTGAGGTTTATGGGAAAGCTCAGTGTTCTTTGCAACTTCCTTACAAATATTAAACTATTTTAAAGTACAAAGTTACTAAAATATAATGTGAAATTACTTTGTATTTATTCTATGAAAAAAGCAAATATTTGAAGTGAAAATATATTGCTAGTTTCACTATCATAGACAACATTCAACAAACCAATGACTCATGAATAAATGTCTGCCTCATTTTGTTGTAAAATTAGACCAAATGAAACAACAAAATGTATATAATTAACAAGCTGATCTTAATCGTCCAAAGAGCATGCCCAAGAACATATGGTATTTTGTAATTAGACCGAAAGGGGCATATTCAAAAAGCATTAAAAACATTTTTAGGATTCCATAATATACATACACTTATTTTTAAGGAATTACTTTTCATGTAAAGTTAAAGTGCAATTTAAAATATATTGGGTCAATCTCCAAAAGCAGGGTCAAAATATAGAAAACACAGAAAATATTTTAAATGACCACTGTGAAATACTCTCCTGTCTTAACCTATCAGGAACATTCCTGAAACTGCTTAGATTTCAATAACCAAGAGATTACATATCTTCTTTTTAAGGCCTTTACAGCCTGACTAATGGCACAAATATGAGTGGACTCTTTGGAGAAATATAGATTTATATATTCAAATTAATGAGCTGAGGTTAAGAAAACCAAACGATGTTATTAAATTTCTTGGGCTCCACATAGATCTAGGGAGCAGTAGGAAGATACTCATTTTAAGTCTTCTTTCACATAACAACTTCCCTGTTTTATATGCTGCTAACTTGGTCAAATGGCAATTTGGAAGAAGTCTATCCAAAAGTTCTTTCATTTGAACTGATTTAAAAATATATTTAAATGGGTCATTTTGCCCTTCAGATTAATTTTCAATGTTTCTTGCATTGCTAGCAGGTTTTTAAAATGTCCACTAAAATGGTCAGATTAAGGTTCTTTCCTGATAGCTACAAAGCATTGTTAGAGTCGGTATATCTGTGGTGAATCCTTAAAATTCCTAGTTTTGAAAATGCCAAATTGACAGATTACTTCAAATGTTCTTAGTTAAGGAAAACGATCATATACAATTAATATATATACACACACACACACATATGTATATATATGTATGTATTTATGATTAGAACCACATATGAGAGATTCTATTTTATTTTGTTTGTTTTGTTTTAATTTGAATTATTGTTGAAGTGTTGTTGGGAGTCTTTAACACACAATCAGATGTTTAAGCCTTTGCTTTTTATATGTCTGCTACTCATTTGTCCTTCAACCTTATTTCTCTTTAACTCTAAACAAGCAAGTAAATATATAAGTAAGTTAATAAGGCCTGATGTTTAAACCCATGACCCAGGGATACCTGGGGTTGGGAATTATTCCCTCAAAAAAGCAGCAGTCCTATAAATAACTGGGGCCATAGATATGAAAAGAGTCAATTATTTAGTTTTAAATGGTCATTTTGCTCATTCGCTACTTTAAAAATATTTGAGAAAATTGTACAGTTTTCCATATGGGAAATTTGAAGAAAGTCAGAAATTGGTGGCTTCATGATGTAATAAACTCATATACATGTTTTGGTTTCCTTTAGCTCTTTGTTTGTTTGTTTGTTTGTTGATTTTAGTTGCAATATTTAAAAATCAAAATACTTACAAAGAGGTGTAAATTTCCAGCTTCTTTGGAAGAATGAACATGCTAGTCAATAGCACTTTCTCTGGAAAAGAGTGTTGAATCTTCCTGGTTGTAGTGTCTTTTAGTATGGCCATGTAGGTCATTTAAAAACCAGCTCCTAGAAAAAATTTCTGAATGATATAAATTTTCTATATATATTTTAAAAAAAAGAAGCCCAAAGCTTTTATGTCCATAGCTTTGTAGCATTATTTGAAATTTATTGCTCATGTTAAAAGCCACGTGTATTTACATCCATGGATTGATTTTATCTCTTGCTTACATGTTTTCATCCACATAGCTCTTGATTCAAAAAAATACTTTTTCAGAAAATAAAAAGTGTGACTCATAAAACTGTTAATCTGCCCTTAATTTTTTTCCTGCCTCACAGAAAAAAAAAAAAAAATTTACCCTAATATTTCATGAGTTGTCTTATATTGATTTTGTACTCTTCTGTTGGAACTATTGCTATATTACTGGTTTTATACTATAAGCAAGACATGGTTCTAAGATTTTGTACTAGAATCATGCATTTCCTATTCATTGCCATGTAAATATTAAGAGGAATTAGTGAAGCATTAAAAATAGGCATAAATATATATGATACTTTAGTTCACATTCCTAAAATATATATATATATTTTTTAAAATTCATTATCAATAAAACTAGTTATTAGATAATGTCAAATCTATTAATCTATATCTAACCTTTTTTACTTCTCTTTATTGCCTAGCTTCTCCCTGCATTTCATTTACACAATTTGAAATCTGATTATCAGTATTAGCCTTTCTGTTTGCCTCATAAAAAAGACAGAGATATTTCCTTGTGTCAGTAAACTTGTCCTAATTTAACAAACCATCAGTGAAAAATTTTTTTTAAAAGAATTCTTATGTTTTACTCAAATTTTGAATTCATATTGAATAAACCATTGACTCATGTTCCAATTGGCACTGGAAATATTTTTAATTTGATCAGAAATCTAAGGTAGACATTTCTAAAGCAGATGTACCCAAATTTAGTGTAAAATTGCTCCAAATCTACTCCTAGAATATTCTATTTAGCTGCAATTATTAAACATATAAAACAAAACAGTATTTTAACTAATATGTATGCTCCAATTACCCTAAACTTTTTAAAATTTAATTGGACCGTGGAAAACTATATTTGAAGGAAAGCATACACAAACGTCTATTTTTAAGAAGCAGATAAAACTAGCTGGAAGATTGGAAAATAAAATTATATAATTGATTCACTCTTTTCCTTTCCATAGTGCTTTTCTCATTCAGTGGCACAATCAAGTTTTATGTAGCCTATAGAATTTGAGTTTAATTAAAAAAAAAAGAGCTAAATAATAGTGCTTCCTTCACAAAGAATTATTTTATTAAGGAATGTATCGTAAATAGGTTATTAACTTCAATGTTGCTTATTAATTTATTTTCATGAGTATTTTATGAAAATTTTGACACTATGTGGACATTAACAGCATTGGATAAAATGTCTCAATTATAATAAAGTTAACAGTAGATTATGGGTTTTAAATAGATTTTTATTGTAAATCATTTCTATAACCATTATCTTGTTTAATCCCCACAACAACTAGGTCACATAAATATGTTTCTCTACATATTGCAGAACTAGAAATATATCTGAGTGGTTATACAATATGCCTAATGTCTCATTAGGAATGAGTTAGGAAAACTAGTGTAATTTTTTATGTATGTTTTTTCATTTAAACTGTTATTTATATATCACCTACCATTTGCCAAACAGTTTTACTGAGTTCTGGAGAGTAGAAAAATTAATTAAGATACTGACTTTGCTCTTGGTGAGCTCATTACTTCATAGGAAGGACTGATCTTTAAACTGTAACACAAGTGGAAATAGGATATATGTTAAAGTAAAGTTATGCACAAACAATGGTGTGCTGGAAACCAGTTCTCTGGGAGATGGCTAGGGAATAGGGAGTGAAAGGAAGAGCCCTGATTTGTCCATAGTATTACATGGTGATAGTATTATCATCACGTTTGACTTAAAACTCACATTGACTTAAAACAATAGAAATTAGAGCCCTGATTTGTCCATTACTATAGTGTAATATTTTCACCATGTTTGACTTAAAACTCATAACAGTTTAAATACCAGCTTGAAAATTCCTGAATGTTTAATAATTGGCTCTCACCAGTGGTAATAGCTGGCTTCAAATTACACTGGAAGTGTGGTGGAAACATAAAGGAGGAATTGATTAATTCTGCCTGGAATGGGATGGGAAAGGATTCAGAGCACAGAGAATTTGAGCTAAGCCTTGAAGATGAGCAAGATTTCAAAATAAATAAGGAAGAATGATCCAAGCAGAGGGAATGTTATATGCAAATTTAAGAATGCTGAGATAAAAACTGAAGTGGGGGTGGGGTGAGGGTGATTTGTGCAAGATGGCTGCATAGGAAAATCCTGAAATCACTCCTCAAATGGACACACAAACTCTATAGCTATATATGGATCATTTCCCTCTGAAAAAGATGTGAAAACTAGATTAACTGTTTTCTACAACAAAGGATTAAAGAACTACACCAGGAAGGGTAAAAAACAAAAAACAAAAAAAACAAAACCAAACAGACATGGTTTTCACCAGGCCAACTGTGGCCTGGTGACATGCAAAAAGTAAGGGATCTCATTAGACAGGCACTTCTCTCAGAGTAGTGAGGGGTTGTTGTCCCACATCAGGTTCCCAGGCTTGAGATATGTACTGGAAAGACAAGACCTCATAAGGTCTAGCTTGGAAAACCAACAAGACTGATATCCAGGGATCCCAATGTGTAATAGGAAATTGACATTATATATGAGGGAGATTTGTTTGCTAATCCAGAAACACTGGCTGGAGAGGTAAGGGACAGTTGGGACCTTTCCTGGTGGTAGAGGCACTGGCAGATGCACTTGTTGCATTCTTCATGCAGCCTGCTAGGACAGATGGGCAAGTTCAAATGTGACACCCTCCTACCACCTTTGTGGGAGGAACAGGGACTACAGTTTAAAGCACTTGCTGATACTAGTGAGCACAGGCAGTTGCAGCCTCCCCCATTCCTTGGGATAAGCAAGCATGAACAATCGTGGAGTTCTCCTGCTCTCTAATTAAGTTGGTGAACACGAGTGTTGCAACACTCTTTGGCCATTGGCTGGGACTGGTGAGCATGTACAATTACAGCATCCTCCCTCTCCCAGATAAAAGCCAGCACACATGTGTAGCTAGGCAAGCTTGGTGCATTGCTGAAGCATATGAGCACATGCACACAAGACATTTTCCCACTGCCTTTTTGAAGCTAGCATGTATACCAGCAAACTACCTCTCCAGCTGCCTTGCTAAAGCCAAGAGGGCTGGAATTTCAGAGCTCCATGAGACTGTAACAATTGAAAGGACAGCTCTTGGCAGGCCACAATGCCCATGGCACTGCATAGACATCAGACTGAAACCCAACTCCAGTGGTCTATTGAAAAAGGTCTATTAGCATGCAACTTCAGCCTGGGGGGCAAGCTGCAGGTTTCTCTTTTCCCTAGAGGCAAAAGAGGCACACTCAGGGACCATAAACAAGGACACACAACTCTTGTGCATCCACTTGGCCTTTTTATAACTTTGCAAAAATTCCCAGAAGGAAACATCCCCGAGGGGATGCCTCCAGATCTTTTGATCTGAAAGCCAATAGGAATTTCAACTGTGGCCCCACAGGATTGTATATATTTGCATACTTCCAAAGCTGCTGCCAGGGAGTCTGACTTCCAATCAGCCTGAAACTAGATACCAAATGAAATTCCTCCTCTTGGATCACTGACAGGTTTTAGCACACCCTCAACAACTAGTATAAACTAAGTATAAGTCAGGATGCTTAGACAATCTCAAAAGTTTGAGAAACAAACAAGAACTAAGTTAAAGTTGAACATGAGGGGTGATAACCTACACAAGGCCACTCCTTTAAGATTGAGAGAGTTAGGTGTTTTACCTACTATGTAAAAACAAACACAGAGAGTCAATAGATGGAAAAACAGAGATGTGGGTTCCAAACGAAACCAAAAGCAAAAAACCAACCAACCAACCAAACAACAACAACAACAACAATTTCAGAAAAAGGCCTTAATGGTATGGGGATAAGTAATTTACCTGATAAAGAATTCAAAATAAAGGCCACAAAGATACTCACTGAACTAAGGAGAAGAATAGATGAGCACAGTAAGAACTCAGCAAAAAAGATACAAAACATAAGATAGTACCAAATAGAAGTCACAAAGCTAAACAATAGAAAACCTGAACTGAAAAATACACTAAAGTGGTTCAACAGCAGACTACATAAAATAGAAGTATAGATCAACAAACTGGAAGAGAAAGCAATGGAACTCAGAACAGCAAGAAGAAAAAAAAAATTAAAAGAAGATAACATAAAAGACCTTTGGAATAACATCATGCAAAATAAAATTCACATTATACAGACCCCAGAGAGAGAAAGGAGAGAAAGGGGCAGAAAACTCACTTAAATAAATAATGTCTGAAACTTGAAGAAAACAGAGATCCAGCTCTAGGAAGACTAGAAAATTTGAAATAAAATGAAGAAAAAGAGGGCCATGCCAAGATATATAATTAAAATGACAAAAGTTAAAATGCCAGAGAATGCCCATAAGGCTATCAGCAGATTTCTCAACAGAAAATTTGCAAACCACAAGGGAGGGGCATGACATATTCACAGAACTGAAAGAAAAAAAAAAAAAAAAGAACACAAACAAACAAAAACAAAAAAAGAAAAAAAACAAAAAAAGAAAAACAACCATACAACCAAGAAACCAAGAATACTCTACCTGCCAAGAGATCAATCAGACCTGAAAGAGTTTTCCAGATAAGCAAAAGCTAAAATGTTCATTACTACTAAAATAGCCTTACAAGAAATATTAAAAGGACTTCTTTAAGATGAAAAAAAATAGCACTAATTAACAACAACAACAACAACAAAGGCATATAAAAGTAAAAACTTTACTGGAATAGGTAAATATATAGTAAAAATAGTGGATTAATTATTTACAAAGCTACTAAAAATGCTAAAAAATAAACATAGTAAAGTTAAAACTATAATAATTTGTTAAGGAATATATAAAAGCAAAACATGATACCAAAAATATAAAACATGGAGCAAGTAAAAATATCAAATTTTGGAATGTATTCAAGTTTAAGTTGCTATCAACTTAGACTGTTATAGACTTAGGGTGATATATATGAACTTCAGGGTAACAAAAAAATATATAGTAAACATGAAAGAAAATGAGAAAGGAACCCAAACATAATACTTAAAAAGAGACCATAAGGAGGAGAGAAAGAGAAGAAAGTAACCAAGAAAAACTGCAAAATCATCCAGAACACCATGAAAAAAGCGGTAATAAGTACATACCTATCAGTGATTACTTTAAATGGAAATGGACCAAAGTCTCCAGTTAAGAGATATAGAGTTGCTGAATGGATTTTATATATAAAATTTTTTTATATATAAAATCCATTCAGCAATATATATGAAATATATATATACACATTTATATATACACATATACAATATATATGCAATATACATATATATTGCATATATATTGTATATTACATATATATTGTATATGTGTATACATATGTGTATACATATGTGTATACATATATATTTATATGACTCACTTTAGAAGTAAAGATACAAACAGACTGGAAGTGAAGAAATGGAAATGGGTATTCCATGCAAATGGAAGTGAAAGAAGAGCTGGTATAGTTATACTCATATCAGAAAAAAATATGCTAAAATAAAGACTGCAATAAAAGACAAAGAGCAGCACAGAATAATGATAAAGGAGCCAACCCAGCAAGAAGATATAACATTTATAAATATTTATGCACTCAACGAAAGTGCATCTAAATATATAAAGCAAATATTAATAGACCTAATGGGAGAAGTCGGTGACAATATAATAATAACAAGGGCCTTTAATAACTCCCACTTACATCTACCAATATAACATCCAAAGAGAAGATCAATAAGGAAATGTGCCTTAAATGACACATTAGACCAAATTAATTTAATAGATACATACAGAACATTCCATCCAAGAGCAAGAAAATATACACTCTTCTCAAGAGACAGCATCTAGGATAAATCACATGTTAGGCCATAAAACAAATTTCAATATTTAAGAATACTGAAGTCATATCAAGAAAATTTTCTGGCCACAATATTATTAAATTGGACATCAATTTAAAGAGGAAAACTACAAATATATGAAGACTAAGCAACATGTTACTGAACAACTACTGTGGTCACAGAAGAAATCAAAGGAGAAATAAAATATGTACACATAAATGAAAATAGACACAATTTGACAAAAATCTATGGATGCAGCAAAAGTCATTCTAAAAGGGGATTCATTGTTTATCAAGAAACAAGAAAAATCTCAAATAAACATTCCAAATATATACCTAAATGAATTAGAAAAAGAAGAATGAATCTTAAGTTAGTAGAAGGAAGAAAATAATAAAAATTGAGTGGAAATAAAAAGAGAGAGAGAGAGACTGAAAGGGTAACAGAAATGATCAATGAAACTAAGAGCAATTTCTTTAAAAGATAAACAAAACTGAAAATATTTAATCAGACTCACAAGAAAAAAAGAGAAGGCTCAAATGAATAAGATCAGAAATGAAAGAGGAGACTTACAACTGATACCACAAATGTGCAAAGGATCGTAAGAGACTACTGTGAACAATTATATTCCGAAAAAGTGGACAACCTAAAAGAAATGGATAAATTATTACATACATACAACCTGCCTACAACCTGATACAATATACGAGACTGAATCATGAAGAAATAGAAATTCCAAATAGAACAATTAATTGTAAGGAGATTGATCAGTAATCAAAACCTCCCAACAAATGAAAGTCCAAGAGCAGACAGCTTCACTGGTGAATTCTACCAAACAATTAAAGACATAATACCTATTCTCAAACTCTTCCAAAAAAAATAAAGAGGAAGGAAAGCTCCCTAAATCATTTATGAGGCAAACATTGTAAGGCCTATAGCAAAACCAGAGAAGGATATCACCAAAAAATAAAACTATAAACTATAAGGCCAATAAATTTAGTGGAACTAGATATAAAATCCTTAACAAAATATTAGCAAACTAAATTCAACAGTATATTAAAATGATTACTCACCATGACCAAGTGGGATTTACCTCAGGAATGCAGCATAGTACAACAGCAAATCAATCAACATGATACACCACATTAATAAAATAAAAGATAAAAATTATATGATCATCTCAATACATGCAGAAAAAACATTTTACAGAATATAACATCCATTTATGATAAAAACTCCCATAAAGTGGGTATAGAGGGAATGTACCTCAACATAATAAAGTCTATATATAAGACACTCATTGCTAACATAATATTTAGCCTTGAAAAGCTACATGTGTTTCCTCTAAAATCAGAACAAGAAAAGGATGCCCATTAACACCACTTTTTCAACATAGTATTAGAAGTGCTAGGCAGAGCAATCAGGCAAGAAAAAAAAAAAAAAGACATCCAAATTGGAAAGGAAGAAGAAAACTTATTATTCGCAGATAACATGCTATTATATAGAGAAAACCCTAGAGACTCCACCAAGAAGCTGTTAGAACTAAATGAAAAATTCAGTTAATATGCAGGATACAAAATCAATAGAGAAAAATTTGTTACATTTCCATACACAATAATAAACATTAGAGAGACAAGTCAAACAAACATTTTCATTTAAAATTGCATAAAAAAAAAATACCCAGGAATAAATTTATCTAAGGAGGTAAAGGACAGGTACTCCAAAAACTATAAGACATTGATGAGAGAAATTAAAGATGACACAAATACATGGAAAGCTATTTTGTGTTCATAGATTGGGAGAATTAACATTATTAAAATGTCTATACTATCCAAAATCTTGTGCAGATTCAGTGCAATCCCTCTCAAAATTCAAATGAAATTTTCGAAAAATTAGAACAAATAATTATAAAATTTGTATAGAATGACAAAGACCATGAATAACTAAAACAATCTTGAGAAAGAGAAAAGAAAGCTGGAGTATAACACTCACTGATTTCAAACAATACTGCAATGCCATATTAATCAAAACCCTGACCCTAGGTGGTTTAGTTGGTTAAGCATCAACTCTTGATTTTGGTTCAGGACATGATCTCAGGGTGGTGAGATTGAGCCCCACATCAGGAGCCACAACTGGTG
>ML111498.1:26244-44070 GCA_003697995.1 Taxidea taxus jeffersonii | reverse complement strand
AGCCAAAGGCAGCCACCCAACCGACTGAACCACTCAGGCGCCACATCCACTTCTATTTATTTATTTATTTATTTGACATCCAGAGATCACAAGTAGAGAGGCAGGCAGAGAGGGAGGAGGACGCAGGCTCCACACTGGGCAGAGAGCCCAATATGGGGCTCGATCCCAGGACCCTGGGATCATGACCTGAGCCGAAGGCACAGGCTTTAACCCACTGAGCCACCCAGGGGCCCCTCCACTTCTTTTTTGATGAAAATTTGGGATGTTTCCACCTTTTGGCTTTTGTGAATAGGACTTCTATGAACACACACATACATGTATCTATGTGAGCATGTGTTTTTTCAATTCTTTGGGGAATACAAAGAATAGAATTGCTGGGTCATATGGTCAAATTAAACATAATTTTATGTTTGGGGCACCTGGGTGGCTCAGTGGGTTAAGGCCTCTGCCTTCGGCTCAGGTCATAATCCCAGGGTCCTGGGATCGAGGCCCGCATCCAGCTCTCTGCTCAGCAGGGAGCCTGCTTCCCTTCCTCTCTCTGCCTACTTGTGATCTCTGTCTGTCAAATAAATAAATAAATTCTTTAAAAAAAAAAAAGAGAACATGAAAAAGTTTATTTAAGAAAAAAAACATAATTTTATGTTTAACTGCTTGAGGAACCCTTGTTCTCCATATCAGACACACCATTTTACATTCCCACTAGCAACACATGAAGGTTCAATTTTCTACATCCTTGCCAATGTTTATTTTTCCTTTTTTAAATTTTAAGTCATCATAGTGTTTGGGTATTAAGTAGTACCTCATTGTGGTTTTGATTTGCATTTCCCAAAGGACTAATGATGTTGAGCATCAATTCATCTGCTTGTTGGCCACCTGTATATCCTCTTTGAAGAAATATGTATTTAATTCCTTTGCCCATTTCTTAATCAAGCTTCTTGTTGTTGAGTTGTAGGATTCTTTTTACATTTTGGGTACCAGACCCTTATCAGATATATGACTTCCAACTATTTCCTACATTCTGCAGGCTATCTTTTCACTTTAAATTCCACTGATGTTACAAAAGCTTTTAATTTTTATGAAGTCCAATTAAATTATCTATTTATTTTGTTGCATACTATATAACTTCATTGATTCTAATTTTTTAAATGCATGAGATAGGAGAAGTTCCTGGAAATTAAAAAATTACTGCCAGGAAATTTACACTCCCAAGAGAGCAGAAAATAAAATTTCTAAAAATTGCTTTAAGATTTATTTGTGGGGTACCTAGGTGGCTCAGTTGGTTAACTGTCTGCCTTCAGCTCAGGTCATGATTCCAGGGTCCTAGAATAGAGCCCCATGTCAGGCTCCATGCTCACTGAGGAGTCTGTTTTCCCCCCTCTTTCTGCCCCTGCCCCTCCACCTGTGCTTTCTCTCTCAAACAAAATCTTTTTAAAAATTTTTTTTAAAGATTTGGGGCACCTGGGTGGCTCAGTGTGGTTAAAGCCTCTGCCTTCGGCTCAGGTCATAATCTCAGGGTCCTGGGATCGAGCCCTGCATCAGGCTCTCTGCTCAGCAGGGAGCCTGCTTCCTCCCTCTCTCTGCCTGTCTCTCTGCCTACTGTGGTCTCTGTCAAATAAATAAATAAAATCTTAAACAAAATTTTTTTTAAAGATTTATTTCATTTATTTGAGACCACACATGCACACATTCACAAGGCAGGGGGCGGGAGTGGGGTAAGCAGAGAGGATCTTAAGCAGACTCTGCACTGAACACACGACTTGGGACTCAATCTCAAGACCCTGAGAGAGTGTGACTTGAACCGAAACCAAGGGCCAGCCAGATGCTTAACCAACCACACTACCTAGGTACCACAATAAAATTTTAAAAATTTTTAAAGATTTATTTATTTGACAGAGAGAGATCACAAGTAGGCAGAGAGGCAGGCAGAGAGAGAAGGGAAAGCAGGCTCCCCACTGAGCAGAGAGCCCAATGAGGGGCTTGATCCAGGACCCTGGGATCATGACCTGAGCTGAAGGCAGAGGCCTTAACCCACTGAGCCACCCAGAAGCCCCTAAAATAATTTTTTTTCTTTAAAGATTTTGTTTATTTATTTGACAGACAAGAGATCACAAGTAGGCAGAGAGGCAGGCAGAGAGACAAAGGGAAGCAGGCTCCCCGCTGAGCAGAGAGCCTGATGCAGGCTTGGATCCCAGGACCCTGGGATCATGACCTGAGCTGAAGGCAGAGGCTCTAACCCACTGAGCCACCCAGCCACCCCTAAAATAAAATTTTTAATGTTCGTAATCACAAATGCTATATAAACAGGAATGGGGAGAGAGCTATTTTATACAAGAAAATCAAGGAATGCTTTACTGAAAGACCTCTGAGCAAAGACCTCAAGGAGGTCTGGAAACAAAGCTATGTGAGTATCTATAGAGAGTGGTCCAGGCAGAGGAAACACTAAAAGCAAAGGATCTGAAGTAATAATATGCTTGGTGTGTTCAAGAAACATAGATGGGGGTTTGAATGTAGTGATATAAGCCTTCTAAACCATGAAGATGATAAAGTTCTCGGTTTTGTTTTTTGTTTTTTTTTGAATCCTCTTTAAGTTCCTGCAACAGTATTTTGTAGTTGTCAGTGTCTAGGTCTTACACATTATTTTGTTAAATTTATTCCTATTTCATTTTTAGGATGTTATTATAAATAATACTTTTAAAAGTTCCATTTTCCAATCGTTTGTTGCTAAATGTAGAATACAACTTGTTTTTTTGTTTTCCTTTAATTATTTTTATTAACATAAACATGTATTATTTGCCCCAGGGGTATAGGTCTGTGAATCCTCAGGCTTACACATTTCACAGCGCTCACCACAGCACATACCCTCCCCAGTGTCCATAACCCAACCACCCTCTCCCTACCCTATTTTTGTATATGGGCCTGTATCTTGCAGTTTTATGACAGTCACTTCCTAATTCTGGCTGCTCTTTTCTGGGGGGAGGGAGATGGTGCTTAGGGTTTTCTACGAATGTAATCATAATCAAGTAGTCTACAAATGGCACTTTTTTATCAACTTCCTTTTAAACCTCTGGTTTCTTTCTTTCTCTTGCCTTACTGTTACCAGCTAGGACCTCTAATAAAACGTTTTGTACTTGATCCTTAAGAGAAAGCTTAGACTGAAAGCTTCACCATTAAAGTATCATGTTAACTGTATATCATTTAGTAGGTTGAGGAAATGTCCTTCTATTCCTAGTTTGCTGAGCTATCATGATGCAAATAAGGTTGCATTCTGTCAAATGCTTTTTCTATACCTATTAAGATGATTGTGACTTTTCTTCTTTATCCCATTAAGTCAACTAATTAAAATTGATTTTGAATGTAAAATCAACATTGGATTCTGGAAATAAGGTCTACTTGGTCACGATGTATTATTCTTTTTATAAGTTCCCAGAATTGCTCTGCAGTTATTTAGATAAGGACTCTTTCATATATGTTCATGAAGGACATGTCAATGTCCATTAGAGATATCTTTGTTTGTTTTTTTAAGATTTTATTTATTTATTTGACAGAGAGATCACGAGAAGGCAGAGGGGCAGGCGGGGAGGGGGGCAGGCTCCCTGTTGAGCAGAGAGCCTGATGTGGGGCTCAATCCCAGGACCCTAGGATCCGGCCGAAGGCAGAGGCTTAATGCACTGAGCCACCCAGGCGCCCTGATATCTTTGGTTTTAGTATCGAGGATAAGGCTGGTCCAATAAATGATTTGAAAAGTGTGCCCTCTTCCTCCATTTACTAAAATAGAATTTTCCTCCTTAAACATTTGATAAAACTCAGCAGTGAAGCTATCTGGGCCTTAAAGTTTCTTTCAGAAAAACATAAATTAAGATTCTATTTCTTTAATATAGGTCTATTTATTCTATCAATCACTACAGAGGAGTGTTGAATATACAACTATATAACTGTAGATTTCTACTTTTCCTTCCAATTCTGTTGATTTCTGCTTCAAGTATTTTGAAACCCTGTCATTAGGCATATAAACATGATAAACTGACACCTTTATCATTACAAAAAAAATTCTCTTTATTCCTGGAAGTATATCCCTTGCTCTGAAGTCTACTTTGTCTAATGTTAATACAGCCAGCCACTTGAGCTTTTGTTACAATTAGTAGATTAGATGGTCCTAATATATTTTTAGTGGTTGCACTATAGTTTATAATATACATTTTTAATTTAGCACAATTCACCTTCAAACAGCATTACACCATTTCTCATATTAATATAAGAACCTTACAGCATAAACTCCCACTTTTTTGCCTCCCATTATTGGGCTTCTTTTCACTGTTTACCTCTACTTGTACTTCTGAATTTTACTGGTCAATTGTCATTGAAATAAATTTAAAACTGAGAAAAAAGTATTTTATGTTTCCCCACATGTTCCTTTTCTTATCCTCTTCATTCCTCTCTGTATATCTGAGTTTCCACCTAGAATTATTTTTTTCAGCCTACAAAACTTCCTTTAATTTTTTTTAAAAAGATTTCATTTATTTATTCGGCAAAGAGACACAGCAAGAGAGAGAGAACACACAAGCAGGGGAAGTGGGAGAGAGAGAAGCAGGCTTCCCGCTGAGCAGGGAGCCCAATGTGGGGCCTGATCCCAGGACCCAGCAATCATGACTGAGCCAAAGGCAAATGCTCAATGACTGAGCCACCCAGGAGCCCTTAAAAAAAATTTTTTTTAAGATTTTATTTATTTATTTGACAGAGAGAGATATCACAAGTAGGCAGAGAGGCAGGCAAAGAGAGAGGGAGAAGCAGGCGCCCTGCTAAGCAGAGAGCCCAATGCAGGGCTGGATCCCAGGACCCTGAGATCATGACCTGAGCCAAAGGCAGAGGCTTAACTCACTGAGCCACCCAGGCACCCCCGCCCTTAACACTTCTGATAGCGCAAGACCGTCGGCAAGAAATTCTCTCAGCTTTTGCCTGGAAAATGTCTTTATTTTGCCTTCATTTTGGAAGGGAGTTTTGTTCAGATTAAATTCTAACTTGATAGTTTTCTGCCTTCGAACTTTTGGTTTAATATTTTATTTTTAAATAATCTCTACACCCAACATGAAGCTTGAATTTAACAACCCTGAGATTGATAGTCTTGCGTGCATTACTGACGGAGCCAGCCAGGCGCTCCTCCCTTCAGAATTTTAAATGTATTACTTCACTGTCTTCTGGCTTGCAATGCCCCCCACCCCCACACACACCCCTTTTGGAAGAAATACAGACTTAAGAAAATTATTATGAAATGATTTTTAAAAGTTGCAAAAACAGAGCCCACATATACCTTTTATTCAGCTTCTCCTAATGCTAACACTTATGTAACCATTTATTGGAAACACGAAAGTAACATTGGTACAGTGCAATTAACTACAGACCTAATCTACCAGTTTTTCACTAATGTCTTTTTCTATTTCAGGATCCAACCTAATTCCCACACTGCATTTAGTTGACAAATCTCCTGCAATCTGTAACAGTTACTCAGTATGTTCTTGTCTAGAATGACCTTGATAGTTTTAAAGAATACTAGTCAGGTATTTTGTAGAATCTCCCTCCATTTGGGTTTGTCTGAGGTCTTCTCATATTTAGAGCAAAGCTTCACAGTTTTTGGTAAGAACACCACAGACAAAATGTTTTGCCTTTCTTAGCTCATCATCAGGGAGTATACATTGCAAATATTTTACTGCTGTGACATTAACCTTGATAACTTGGTTATGGTCGTTATCTACAGTTTCTCTCCACTACAAATTCACTGTTTTTCCCTTTGAAACTATAAGGTTTTTGGAGAAAATACTTTAAGACCATGCAAATATGTTTCTCATCATACCCTCACCCACTGATTTTACCTTCCATTATCAATTTGTTCCTGTGACAACTATTACTGTAAAATTTGCCTGACGGTGATGTTATGTTTCAGTCACTGCTTTACACTTAAAAACTGGAATTCCATTATTTATTATTGCCAATATGGACTCACAGATATTTTATTCTGCTTATAATACAATACTGTAATTATTTGATTCCAGCTTTGGTCATCAGAAGCTCTTTCAGTTTGGCTCCTAGGTCCTTTTGACATGTCCCACCCTCTTCTAGCACTTCTTTGTTTTCTGGTACCAAAGATGTCCTAAGATCATCTTCCACTGTCCCATCCCAGCTCTTTATTCAAAGAGCCCTGGTTCCTCAGGACGCCCGGGTGGCTCAGATGGTTAAGCAGCTGCCTTCGGCTCGGGTCATGATCCCAGCGTCCTGGGATCGAGTCCCACATCAGGCTCCTTGCTTGGCAGGGAGCCTGCTTCTGCCTCTGCCTGCCACTCTGTCTGCCTGTGCTCTCTCTCTCTCTCTCTAACAAATAAATAAATAAAATCTTTTAAAAAAAAAAAGAGCCCTGGTTCCTCTTACTTAAGAATTATAGAGTCCAAGATCTAAGCACAAGGTATGCTCATTGCTACAGAGATGTCACTACTTCTAAGCATTTCCAGGAGAGAGCAAAAAAATATATTTATGTAAAATAACCCATGCATACACATACATCTACATTTCTGTAATTATCTGTATGTATAACATATATAAAACCGTGAGTTAATATTGATACCTCTGACACCTCCATCTCAACACCAGAAAGTTTATTCCAGTCTTTTTCCTTTCCTTACTTGTAAACTCTTCATTTAACAATTAGGTACCTGGCTATCATTATCTAAAATATGTTTACTTATATATTAAATCCCAGTATATACATAAAGTAGTTTATACACAAAGCAGTTTCATACTAACCCATACCCTTATGAGAAAGGGTAGATTTACTAACTAGAGTATTTGAAATTTATTTTTTTTTAAGATTTTATTTATTTATTAGTTAGTTAGAGAGAGAGAGAGAGCGAGCACAGGCAGACAGAGAGGCAGGCAGAGGGAGGAGCAGGCTCCCTGCTGAGCAAGGAGCCCGATGTGGGACTCAATCCCAGGACGCCGGGATCCTGACCTGAGCCGAAGGCAGCTGCTTAACCAACTGAGCCACTGACCCAGGCGTCCCTACTAACTAGAGTATTTGAAAAAAAATTTTTTTTTATCTTAAGTCTTACAGCGTATCTAGTCAAAATGCCCTGGTTTTTTGTTTTGTTCTGAGAGAGCGGGAGAGAGGGGTAGAGGAAGAGATGAGAGAGAATCTTAAGCAGGCTTCACACTGAGAGCAGAGCCAGAGGAAGAGCTCGAGCTCACGATCCTGAGATTATGACCTGAGCCAAAATCAAGAGTTGGACACAACCAACTAAGCCACCCAGGCGCCCCACAAAATAAAATACTCTTTTCTAAAGTAACTTTGATTATCCTGTTCCTTCTCCTCAGTGTAGTTATGTTATTCAATTGTAAAAAAGTGAGGTTCATTTGATGGCTTACATTATTATTCCTGAAAAGTCAACAGCTGATACCCTCTGTTTATATAATGTGGTCTTTCTTTCCTCCAGCTTCTCGTAAGATTTCTCTTAGTAACTGGTTTTCAGCAACTGGATTAGGATGTGCCTTGGTGTGACTCTCTTTGTTTATCCTATCTAGGTTCATTATGTCTAAGGGATTATAGTTTTCATCATATCTGGAAAATTCTCAGCTATTATTTCTTCAGATACTTTGGCAACTGCAGCCCCTCCTGAATTCCAAATGCAAATGTCTTAGACTATTTGATAATGTCCCACACATCACCGAGACTCTCTCTTTTTTTTCCCCTTGTGCTTCATTTTGGACAGTTTTTATTACCCTATCACTGATCTTTTCTTCTGCATATCTAATCTGCTGTTAAGCCCCAAGACTGGATTTTTCATTTCAGAAACTGTATTTTTCAGTTCTAGAAGTTCCAACGGGTCTTTTTTATATCTTACTATTTTTTTTCCTGTTCATGCCTTCCTTTAACTGTTTCAACATATCGCTGTCTTTTTTTTTTTTAAGATTTTATTTTTATTTATTTGTTAGAGAGAGAGAGAGAACGAGCACAGGCAGACAGAGAGGCAGGCAGAGGCAGAGGGAGAAGCAGGCTCCCTGCCGAGCAAGGAGCCCGATGTGGGACTCGATCCCAGGATGCTGGGATCATGACCCGAGCCGAAGGCAGCCGCTTAACCAACTGAGCCACCCAGGCGTCCCATATCGCTGTCTTTTAAATCTATCATCTCTGTCATTTCTGGGTCCATTTCCATCAACTGATTTTTCTCCTGGTTAAAGATGACATTTTCTTTTTTCTTCATATGTCTAATAATTTCAGATTAGGTGCTGAGCATCTTACATATTTTGTTAATGTATACACTTTTATTTTTTAAAGATTTTACTTATTTAAGAGAGCAAGCAGGGGCAGAGAGGCATGCAGAAGCAGGCTCCCGGCTAAGCAGGGACCCAGATGCAGACTCAATCCCAGGACTCTGGGATCAAGACCTGAGCCAAAGGCAGACACTTAATATAGATTTTTTAAATGCTGAGTTTTCTTCAGATGGGCAACTAAATAAGTAGAGAGTCAGCTTACATCTCTGGAGAGCCACTTTTGAGCACAACTGTTGCTGTTATTGTTTTTAAGATTTTATTTATTTATTTGAGAGGGAGTGAGACAGTGAGAGAGAACCATCGAGCAGGGCGAGGGGCAGAGGGAGAAGCAGAATCACCACTGAGCAAGGAGTCTAATGTGGGATCGATCCCGGATCTCCAGGATCATGACCTTCGAGGAAGGAAAACCCTTAACCGACTAAGCCCCCCAAGCGCCCATTTCAGTACAGTTTTAAGGTGGGGACGAGAGCAGCCTTTGCTCCAGAATTACTTTAGCCCTAATCCTAATGAGTACCATATCTGGGGTCTCCCACAAACGGCCCTCATAGTCAGTAAGATCTCTCTATTCAGGGTGGTTGGAACTCGAATGTCTCCCAAACCCTTTTAACTCTCAATACTTCTACCAGCTGTTAGCTGCTCTTCCCCTAACAGTTGTTTCTGCCCATCCCATGGAGTCCCACACATCTTAGTATACAGGCAAAGATTCAAAGGGACTCCTTTCTGGATCTTACTGTCTATAGATCCCCATCTTCTTTATTTTTTATTTTTATAAGAAAATTTTTTAAGTAGGCGCCACACTCAAAGTGTGGCTTGAACTCATGACCCTGAGATCAAGAGTCGCATACTAGACGACTGAGCCTGCCAGGCGCCCCCATAACTCCATCTTCTACGATAAACAATCCTGCAAATTCCAGCCTCTCCAGTCTCTCTCTACTCTGATTTCTATCTCCTTGGCCCAACAAGACTGCCTTGCCCTGCTTAGATCCTGCACTGGAATCTAGTTTCAGACAGAATGCCAGGGTGATCGCTGGGTTCAATTTCTTTGTTTTCCTTTTCTTAAGGATTGCAGTTCTGCCCCAGTTGTTACCAAATATTTAAAAGCAGTTGTTTCTTATGTTTTGTCTGGCTTTCTAGCAGTTTATAGCCAAAAGGTTAGTCTGGTATCTTTTACTCTGTAATGTCCAGAAATGGAAGTTCTCAACAGCTTTATTGTCTTTTAAAGATTAAGTAATCCTTCATCTTTTGGGGAATGTTTCAATTCATTCGAGGACCTAATGAAAATCATGGATCCTCTGCCCGTACCCTCACCAAACTGGATATAAACAAAATCTGGAGCACAATTTCAGGGACTTCAGAGCCTTGGCCCAAGTCCCCCACCTTCTATAGTTCCAGAGGTACAGTATTAGTGCACTATCATTCTTTCAAAGCTTTAGAGCCAATTTTTGTTCACTAAAAACTTGCTACGGCTACAATTAAAGTAGATGAACCAAGGAGATTTTTTTTTAATCAAAGAAGACACTTTAAGATTTTATTTATTTATTTGACAGAGAGAGACACAGCAAGAGAGGAACACAGGCAGGGGGAGTGGGAGAGGAAGAAGCAGACTTCCCACCAAGCATGGAGCCCAAAGCAGGGCTGGAGCCCAGGGGATCACAACCAGAGCCGAAGGCAGACAGTTAACAAATGAGCCACCCAGGTGCCCCAAAAGAAGACACTTTTTAAAAAGTATAATTCAAAGTTCAGAAATAATACAGCTATTATTGTTTCTTCATGTGTGACAGATAATATTTCTCACAAATCTTCATGATGATATGCTGGCAGTTTGATATTACAGACTGAAAAAACAAAACTGAAGTAACCTGGATTTTGTATCTAGTTTTCTTTTGTTATATAATTTTTTTTTAATATTTTATTTATTTATTTGACAGAGAGGCAGGCAGAGAGGCAGGCAGAGAAGGTGGGGGGGGGGGGCAGGCTCCCTGCTGAGCAGAGAGCCCCATGTGGGGCTCGATCCCAGGACCCTGAGACCATGACCTGAGCCAAAGGCAGAGGCTTAACCCATTGAGCCACCCAGGTGCCCCTATAATTTTTTTTTTTAAGATTTTATTTGTTGGGTGCCTGGGTGGCTCAGTGGGTTGGGCCGCTGCTTTCGGCTCGGGTCATGATCTCAGGGTCCTGGGATGGAGTCCCGCATCAGGCTCTCTGCTCAGCGGGGAGCCTGCTTTCCTCTCTCTCTCTCTGCCTGCCTCTCTGCCTACTTGTGATCTCTCTCTGTCAAATAAATAAATAAAAATCTTAAAAAAAAAAAAAAGACTTTGTTTACTTGACAGAGACGGAGCACAAGCAGGCAGAGTAGCAGGCAGAGGGAGAGGGAGAAACAGGCTCTCTGCTGAGCAGGAAAGCCAATGTAGGGCCTGATGCCAGGACCCTGAGATCATGACCTGGGCTGAAGGCAGGTGCTTAACCCACTGAGCCCCCCAGGCGTCCCTTGTTATGTAATTATTAAAAAAAAACTTTTTTTTTTTAAACTACGATCTAGCCACCACCACCAACACTGATACTGAATTATAAATATATACGGTTCATATACATATTCGTTCTTCATTAACTGCTGTTAAAAATGGCATTCTCTTAGATTACTAGTCCTACAGTAGCAAGCCAACTCTGTTAGCAGATGGATGTGAATAAATACACCTCAGAATTCACCCTAATCCTATATATTCAGCACTAAGTACCTGCTGATTTAAGTAATGGAAGGAAGCTGAAAAAGACAAAAAGGTAAATAGAATACCATAGTAAGAGTGCTTGGTATTTAATTATCAAAACTCAGCTGATCAGAATGTAAGGGTTTATTTCTGGACTCTCAACGCTATTCCACTGATCTGTAATGCTTACCTTTATGCTAGAACCACACTGTCTTCATTACTGCAGCTTTGCTCTAAGTTGAAATCAGGTAGTGTGGCTCCCAGCACTGTGCTTCGTTTTCAAGATTATTTTGGCTATTCTGGGTCCTCTGCATTTCTCTCTGAATCTTAGCCACCAGTCAACTTCTGCAACCATCTTGCTAGTATTCTGACAGAAAGTGAACTGAATCTGTAGACTAATTTGGATAGTACTGCCACCTTAATATTATTTTCTTATCCATGAACAATGGGTATCTTTCCATTTATTTAGATCTTCTTTAGTCTCTTTCAAGAGAGTTTTCAGTGTACAAGTCTTATACTTCTATTAAATTTGTTCCTAAATGATGATTCTTTTTCATGGTAGTATAAATAGAATAAATGCCTTAATTTCATTTTTAGATGTTTCATTACTAATGTACAGAGATACATTCAATTTCTGTATATTGTTCTTGTATTCTATTTAGACTTTTAAAAAGCAAAGTAGCTATTTTAAAGTACCTGTACATTGTATTACATCAAAATTATATTACAGGGATGCCTGAGTGGCTCAGTGGGTTAAAGCCTCTGCCTTCAGCTCAGGTCATGATCCCAGGGTCCTGGGATCGAGCCCCGCATCAGGCTCTCTGCTCAGCGGGGAGCCTGCTTTCCCTCCTCTCTCTCTCTCTGTCTGCCTCTCTGCCTATTTGTGATCTCTGTCTGCCAAATAAATAAACAAACAAACAAAATTATATTATAAATAACAAAAGTCATTCTAACAAAAAATAACTTCATCTAACAAAAGCAGCTGACATTGCAAAGTAGTATATAATAAACCCAAGAACTGCCAAATCTATAGGTATAAATCAGAATGAAGAAAAAGTCTCATTTGTTATGCACTAATTTTAGAGACACTCACCTAATTCATTAACATTCTAAGAAGTAATATAGTTAAGACAACTGGAAAATCTAATAAATTCCACAATACCAGTTAACAGAGCATAAAATTAAAGAGAAGCAACATCTCAAAAAGAGAAAATTAACGTATTTGTCTATGCACAAAAGATATATCCTCTTAATTCACTCTGCTAGAATAAGTTACATCTTCTTATTTGAAAATTTAAAATTTTCTTTAATAAATACAATATGTATAAACACACACACACACATATATACACACACATATATGTATGGGGTTTTTTTATTTAAAGATTTTAAGTACTCTCTACAACCAATGTGGGGCTCAAACTCACAATCTGGAGGTCAAGAGTCACATGGTCTACTGACTGGGCCAGTCAGGAGCCCCTAATACCTATATTTATAATATCCATGTAGCATTTTAAGTATTATCTAGCATTTTGCCTTTTACTACCTACCCAATTTGGCAAAAATGAAAAGTAACCAATTTACACTTGTATCTTATAAGATTTTGAAAAATTAAAAGCTCTGAAAAAGTAAAACACAACCACACTTACTGTCTCTTAATTATTCTGAATTCAAAATTAGTACAGCAGAAATTAATGAGCTTTGTTGCTTTGTTTCACGTAAGTCGTAAGATTTATTTCATTGGAGTCATATAGTTCCAAACGTAGCTTTAAATTTGGCCTGTGTTGTTAATTCCTCAAGTCCCTAATGAATTTCCTTCATTCCCTTTATTCCTAAGCTCTTTATATTTATATGCTCCTTTGATACTTTTCTTAAAAAGGAGAGACTTTCCTGTCAAAGCACTGAGCAAGTAAATTCTGTGATAAAACACTATTTTGCTGCTTTTGCTGGCACTTCCACTACTGAAAACTTTGGAGGCACCTTCCAGAAGGTGTTCTTCAGAATGGCAATATCTTATTTTCTTAAATGTACCTATTTACATTAGGTACCACAGCATCAAAAGTAACCCTGCCTCAAATATCTATCTTGATCCCTACACAAAGCTACTCCAATCGTATTTTCATGATCTATTATGTTATAAACTACACCTCAACAAGCAAATACAAGTATGGTGTTGACAGGGAATTAAGAAAGGCTGTATGTAGCAATGATTAAGAAAAGGCGCCTGGGTGGCTCAGTGGGTTAAAGCCTCTGCCTTCGGCTCAGGTCATGATTCTAGGGTTCTGGGATCGAGCCCTGCGTCGGGCTCTCTGCTCAGCAGGGAACCTGCTTCCTCCTCTCTCTCTCTCTCTGCCTGCCTCTCTGCCTACTTGTGATCTCTGTCAAGTAAATAAATAAATAAATAAATAAAATCTTTAAAAAAAAAAAAGAATATGCAGATAAACATGGTCTTCTGGCTCTACCACATACTAGCTATGTTGCACTGGGTGAAACTTTAACCTCTCTAGAACTTTTTTTTTTTAATATTTTATTATTTGAGAGAGAGCGTGAGAGGGGAGAAGTTCAGAGGGAGAAGCAGACTCCCCATGGAGCTGGAGCCTGATGTAGGACTCGATCCCCAGACTCCGGGATCATGACTTGAGCTGAAGGCAGTCGCTTAACCAACTGAGCCACCCAGGTGCCCCTCTAGACCTCTTCTTGTTGCCTCCCCACCTACAGGAGGAATTACATCTACAAGATGTCATAAGGATTAATTAAGATCACGTGCAGAGGGGCACCTGGGTGGCTCCGTGGGTTAAGCCGCTGCTTTCGGCTCAGGTCATGATCTCAGGATCCTGGGATCGAGTCCCGAATTGGGCTCTCTGCTCGGCAGGGAGCCTGCTTTCCTTCCTCTCCCTCTGCCTGCCTCTATGCCTACTTGTGATCTCTGTCTGTCAAATAAATAAATACAGATCTTTCAAAAAATATAATAAAACATTTTAATAAAACATTACCACTTTAAATTCCTGCTAATTTACTTGACTATCTCCTCTCTTCCCCTCTTACTTTCAAGCTGAGTTTTTACTATTTTGTTTCTTTTTTGGTCAAAAGAAAGAAAGAAAGACAGAGGGGGGCGGAAACAAAACACAAAAACAAACCTGAGGTGCCTGGGTAGCACAGTAAGTTAGGCGTCCAACTCTGGGTTTCGGCTAAGGTGGAGATCTCAAGGTCAAGAAAGCAAGCCCCTGTCAGACTCTGTACTCAGTGGGAGTCTGTTGAAGTTTCTCCCTCTCCCTCTACCTCTGCTCCTCCCTACCCCCACTCTCACACAGGCATGTGCACTTTCCCTCTCAAATAAATCAATCTTTAAAAAAAAAAAAGCCTTTAAACAGCCTCTTCCCAAGCTTATTTACAACAGAGACAAAACATCTGCTTAATAAGTAAGTTAAATCTGCACTGAACCATTTAGGACACCGGCAAGTCAAAGCACAAACCCATTTAGTTCCACAGAGAAGTGGGAGGAGGTGGGGGGGTCTTCAAATGCGATCAGGCAATAAATGACTTAATGGAGGAAATGAGGATCATTTTCCCCGCTGGAAAATGAAAGATAGTTCTTTTGGCACTAAAGAATTTAGGAGACACTTGCTTGTTAAGAATGTTTCATGTGGGGAAAAAAGGAGATCCTAATAAAATTTGAGTATAATATTCCCTAATTTCTTAACAATATTCCAACCTTCAATTACTTATCTTGATATGTTCTTCAATTCTCCAGGAAGCCTGTACTCTCATACTGTTGTATCTAGCTGCTCTAAAATTTACAACCAGGCTGTTCTCCTCAAGAGCTCCAAATTAAGCTCAGTCCCTACTCTAAACAAATGAGAAAAGAACACCATTTCCTTTTCCCTTAACTTATCCCTGAGGTCCTTGGCTTTTGTTACTGTTTTTTGTTTTGTTTTAATAAACATTTATACAGTGCTTACTATGAGCCAGACATGTTCTAAGTATTTTACAAACATTAACTCTGGGTTTTGGGGATGAGAAAATCAAAGGCACATGGAGGCTAAGGTACATGGCTACGAAGTGGCAAGACTGGCATTTCAACTTCATCAGTCTGACCCCAAAGTCCATGGCTCTTAACTATGAAACCTACCTTTTCTAAACTTAAAAAACAAAGACAAAAACAACAACAACAACAAAGCCCTGTAACTTATAGAATGCCCACGCAAGAAATTAGAGCAAGCAAACAAGAGTTCTCCCCTCCTTTATAATCCAAGCTTGGTTTTATCCACAGATGCTGGGTGAGAAAGAAAAAGGTGAAAAGATTTAAAGGAAAAGGCAAGGGAGTCCTCAGAACCCAAAGTAACACTACCAGTGGTACCACAGCCTTTCCCTTCACTATTCCCTTCTAAAGACCCAAAGTAGTACGTTATTTTGTATATCATTTAAGTCACTATTCTTCCAAATGTCTCAATGTAATGCTGCTTCATTTTCTGCCAAAGGCCTTACTGCTGGTACACTGCTATTTCCCCATACATAGGACTCTACAAACCATCTCTTCAACTGTGCTAATAACTACAAATACAATCTGAATAAACCACCTGGTAGAGTTCCTGGCACATAGTTAGCCTAAGTGTTAGATCATATTACTTTTATTATAAACAGAAAACTAATGTCAAGAGATGAAATCATTTGCCTATTTAAAAAAAAATTATTGTCAGGGGCACCTAGATGGCTCAGTGGGTTAAGCCTCTGCCTTTGGCTCGGGTCATGATCCCAGCATCCTGGGACTGAGCCCCACATCGGGCGCTCTGCTCAGCAGGGAGCCTGCTTCCTCCTCTCTCTCTTCTCTCTGCCTGCCTCTCTGCCTCCTTGTGATCTGCATCTGTCAAATAAATAAATAAAATCTTAAAAAAAAAATTATTGTCAAAGCTAGTTTTCAGTCTCCAATACAAGGTTCCATCTACTACATACACTTCCAAAAGACTACTATAGAACAGAACAAAGAAACGAAGTATTCCAGTTTACAGTCTCTGGGACTCCTTTAAAAATCCAATGATTCAGGGTATCTGGGTGGCTCACTTGGTTAAGTGTCCAACTTTGGCTTAGGTTATGATCTCAGGGTCAGTAGGGAGTCTGCGTCTCCCTCTCCCTTTGCTTCTCCCTCTGCTCATGCTCACTGGGCACACTCTCTCCCCCAAATAAAGTAAACTCTTTAAAAATATAAAATAAAAACTAAAATTACAGTGATTCATTCAATCCTTCAATGCTCAATCTCCCCATCCATAACCTGCCCCAAGTGCCCTTTCTTCTACTTTTTGTGCTATAAAATGATGATGGAAGGCACAAATCTTGTAAGTTCAAACCCATTTCCAATTCACATTGGTTTACATCAACCTCCCATTAGGAATGCCTCACTGGCTTAGTCAGTAGAACATGCAACTCTTGATCTCCAGGTTTTACATCTGAGCCCGATATTGGGTGTAGAGATTACTTAGAAATAAAATCTTGGGACGCCTGGGTGGCTCAGTTGGTTAAGCAGCTGCCTTCGGCTCGGGTCATGATCCCAACGTCCTGGGATCGAGTCCCACATTGGGCTCCTTGCTCAGCGGTGAGCCTGCTTCTCCCTCTGCCTCTCCCTGCCACTCTGTCTGCCTGTGCTCGCTCCTGTGCTCTCTATCTGACAAATAAATAAATAAAATTTAAAAAAAAAACTATTTAAAAAAAAAGATAAAGAAATAAAATCTTAAAACAAAACCTCCCACTAACTGGTTATCCCCATTATCTTTCACTGCAAACCTAGAAAAAATAAAGAATTGTTTTTCCATTAAGGGGTCCTAACTGCTAAAAACAAAGCATTCTACTCATAAATGTTTAAAATTAATTCTATTCCTAAATCAAAGAAAAATTAACAATTGCTTTAATAATATAGAAAGTATTAATTCCAGATAGCCTGAAAAGAGTACCCTCATCTGCCCTTTATATTTCCCAAAAAAATCCCACCTTCAATCTACGCAACCTACTGCACTAAATGCTTCTACTTAGTGATTCCATAGCCCCCCTAAAGTCTTCCTTATCTATACTCCCAAGTCACAAGTTTGCAAAAAGAAGTATAACAACATGAAAATACTAGTAAATAGACATTGGCACCTACCCCCCACCTGTCACATGGACACTGTTAGAATGTCTCTCACCAGATGGTCCAATAACAGAGTGTAAACTGAACTACAAAGAGACTATATGAATGCAATGAAAAATGTCAGACCAGAACTAACTGTTAAGCCATTGACAAATGAGGAATGGAGTTAACAGATGAACAGAATAGTTAAGGATGACAGCACAAGTGGACTTAAAATTAAAATTATATGAAAAATAGGACTAAAAAAGTCCATTAAGGAAACAGGTAAGACTTTAAATATATATATACACATATATATTTTTTTAAGATTTTATTTATTTATTTGACAGAGAGAGAGACACAGCGAGAAAGGAAATATAAGCAGGGGGAGTGGTAGAGGGAGAAGCAGGCTTCCCGCCAAGCAGGGAGCTTGATGTGGGGCTTGATCCCAGGACCTGAGCCAAAGGCAGACACTTAACAACACAGAGACCCCTAAATATATTTTTAACAACTTTTATGTTCATAATATAAAAAAATTTTTTTAAAGATTTTATTTATTTATTTGTCAGGGAGAGAGGGAGAGAGAGCAAACAAGCACAGGCAGACAGAGCGGCAGGCAGAGGCAGAGGGAGAAGCAGGCTCCCTGCCGAGCAAGGAGCCCGATGTGGGACTCGATCCCAGGACGCTGGGATCATGACCTGAGCCGAAGGCAGC
>ML111498.1:0-25844 GCA_003697995.1 Taxidea taxus jeffersonii | reverse complement strand
AGAGAGAGAGAGAGAGCACAGGCAGAGGCAGAGGGAGAAGCAGGCTCCCTGCCAAGCAAGGAGCCCGATGTGGGACTGGATCCCAGGACGCTGGGATCATGACCTGAGCCGAAGGCAGCCGCTTAACCAACTGAGCCACCCAGGCATCCCTGCTTTCCTAAGTTTTAATTTCATTTCTCAAGTTACCAATATTTTGGTTTTCCATTGTTTGCTAGGAAGATTTGTTTACTATTCCGAATGGACTCCTTTTAAGTAACTTTTCTCAGTATCATTGTTTCATAAATTATTTTATCATATCACTTTTCATTTTATGTCAGTTTCCTGTATTAGATTATAAACACAATTAGGAGGGACTGTAGAAGCAATGAAGGAGGTATACCACCAGCTCTCAAACTTTTTGTTCTGAGGACTCCTTTATGCCTCTAAAATTACTGAGGATCCCAAAAGTCTTTAGTTTATGTAGGTTATGTCAATTTGTATTTACCATACTAGAAATTAAAACTAAGAAAACTTTTAACTATTAATATACTTTAAAATAATAAACCCAGGGACGCCTAGGTGGCTCAGTCAGTTAAGCGTCTGCCTTCGGCTCAGGTCATGATCTCAGACTCCTGGGATCAAGCCCCACGCAGGCCTCCCTGCTCAGCTAGAAGCCCGATTCTCCTCCTGCTTGTGCGCCCGCGCTCTCTCGCTCTCACGCTCTCTCTGGCAAATAAAAAAAAATCTTAAAAAAAAAAAAAAACACCCATAGATAAGTTTTTATGAAAATAACCCTGTTTTCTAAAAACAGACGTAAACTTGGTGAGACGAGTGGCATGAATTACAGTTTTGTAACTTTAATGTCCAGCTTAATGGGCAGCAAATGGATTTTCAATCTGCTTCTGCATTCAATCTGTTACAATATGCTGTTAGGTTAAAACATATGAAGACTATGAAGTATATATGAAGTCTAGTTGCATACGGATAGACAGCTGAAAAAGGAACCTGTATTTTAAGAGCATATTCAGATAATTCCAAATATTCTTTGACATAAAAACTCAACAAGTGGTACTTTCTCAAAGATTAGTTGCAATGTGGAATCTGAAACTGTATCAACAAATTTTTCATATTCAATTACATTAAATCCATCAGTTACTTTTATATTTTGAGTGGATTTTTTTTTAATATTTTATTTATTTATTTGAGACAGACAGAGATCACAAGTAGGCAGAGAGGCAGGCAGAGAGAGGGGGAAGCAGGCTCCCTGCTGAGCAGAGAGCCTGCCCGATGTGGTAGGGCTCGATCCCAGGACCCTGAGACCACGACCTGAGCTGAGACCACGACCTGAGCCGAAGGCAGAGGCTTAACCCACTGAGCCACCCAGGTGCCCCCTGAGTGGATCTTTTTATACATGCATGATTTTATAACATCTTGTATTGGTCATTTGGAAAATACAGGTTCACTAAGCTATACAGTTCTTCCAAATGTATGACACATATCAGTATACAATATGAAAAAAAAAATCATGTTTGTTAACATCACCTTGGACCTCATCATAAAAATCTCTAAGTACTGGAAAACTGTCAAGCTCATGAAGGTAGACACAAGTTTTCCAAAATTCTAATTTTCAGGGGCACCTAGGTGGCTTGGCTCAGTCAGTTAAGCAACTATCTTTGGCTCAGATCAGGATCCCAGGGTTCTGGGATCAAGCCCCATACCAGGCTCCTTGCTCAGCAGGGAGCCTGCTTCTCTCTCTTACTGCTGCTCTCCCTGCTTATACACACTCTCTCTTCCTGTCAAATAAAATAAAATCTTAAAAATTTAATTAAATAATTAAATGAAATTGCCACTACAGTCCACTCATTTCATCTAGAAAAATTACAGGTGTAATTATGGAAGGAAAAAACCCCATAAAATCCTAATTTTCATTTAAAGGCATGAATTTTATCATCAGCAACAAATACTATCATTGCATTCGAGAAAGTGTCTGTCAAATACTCAAGGTGGAATAACCATAGTGTGGCAGTTACTCTTTCAAGGATAAATGGTATTCCATGAAAAAGGTGGCCAATTTGAACGATTTCACTGGTGCTTTTTTTCCTTGAGACAACCATCACTGCTTCAGAATAAGGCAGGAGTATTTTACAGTTACTTCTCATTTTGTCACACAGAAAAAAAGATGGGTGCTGAGGGTTAAGTTTAAGTAAAAATAAAATAAAAAAAAAATTAAATTAAATTAAAAATTTTTCTGCTTCAAGGAAATTAAGCTTTTTTCCCCTGTGAGTGCATGGTGGTGAAGAAAACAATGAGTAATTAGTCCAGCTTGAAGCTACCGTCTTGGTTAATGATAAGGCCAGCAATTTTACACACGATTGCTTCTATATGATCAGTTTAAGCATGAACACGGTGAAAAATGGGACACATCTTAGAATATGAAACAGTTTTGACTTTCTGGTCATAAAATATCCCCGGGTAGGGTCTGTGGAGATCCAAATTTTGGAAACCCCAAAGGTAACACTACCATTTGTTGAGAATTTCAAATTTCCTGGGGCGCCTAGGTGGCTCAGTGGTTGAGCCTCTGCCTTCAGCTCAGGTAATGATTTCAGGGTACTGGGATCAAACCCCGCATCGGGCTCTCTGCTCAGCAGGGAGCCTGCTCCCCCCCCCACCCCCTCTCTGCCTACTTGTGATCTCTCCGTCTCTGTGTCAAATAAACAGATAAAATCTTTTTTTAAATAAATAAATAAATAAATAGGGGCTCCCGGTTGGCACAGGTGTTTGAGCATCTGACTCTTGGTTCCTACCTGGGTTGTGATCTCAGAGTCAAGAGATCAAGACCAATGTGCAGCTCCATACTCAGCATGGAATATGCTTGAGATTCTCTCTGCCTTTCCTTCAGCCCCTACCCTCCTGTGCTCCCTCAAAAAATAAATTTCTTAAAAAATTAAAATATATGGGGTGCCTGGGTGGCTCAGTAGGTTAAGCCTCTGACTTCGGCTCAGGTCATAATCTCAGGGTCCTGGGCCTGAGCCCCACATCGGGCTCTCTGCTCAGCAGGGAGCCTGCTTCCCTATCTCTCCCTCTGCCTACCTGTGATCGATCGATTGATCTCTCTCTCTCTCTCTCTAATAAATAAATAAATAAATAAATAAAAACAAAATGAAACTACAGAGGCATAACGCAAATTTAAAAATTCTTAAATTCAGGGCAGCTGTGTGGCTCAGTTGGTTAAGCAGCTGCCTTCAGCTCAGGTCATGATCCTGGAGTCCCAGGATGGAATCCCAGGATGGAATCCCAGGATGGAATCCCAGGACGGAATCCGGCATCTGCATTGGGCTCCCTGCTCAGCAGGGAGTCTGCTTCTCCCTCTGATCTTCCCCCCTCTCATGCTCATTCTCTTTCAAATAAATATTTTTTTAAAAAATTCTTAAATTCAAACTGCCACTAAAACACAAGAAAGTGTATCAGTCCTGTCCCCTAGCCACTGTGTACCATATTCTCACTCCTAAATGAACAATCTATGTGAATACACTAACTGCTCTACAAAATACTTTTATTTAAAAATAATAATAATAAATAAAACATCCATAAAACAATAACTTCTTTCCTCTGACTTCTACAGAACAGATATGAAATGTCATGAAGTTGGCTAAGCTGGCTTTAATTAAGCCTTGCCCACATAGTCTAAGAAAATGACTCAGCAAGACTCAGCCCATATGTTAACTATAGTTAAGTGATTAATACAATTAAGTTAAACACCTATTTCTCTAACATGCCCAATTTACAAATAAAGAAAGCTCAGAGGTTAGATAACTTGCCAAACTCACAAAGCAAATAAATGATGAATAGAACCTTGTCTCCTGGTCCAAATTTCTAATACATTTGGCACTAAAAGGACAATTTCCAAAAATCAGATCATTCCAAAGAAATTCTTTGTGTCACATTTATATATCTTTATTAGCTACATCTAATGTCATATCCCATGTATTCCTCTGAAAAATGTGAGTTTTTTTTTTTAAGTATGGTTGTATTTTTTTTTTTAAAGATTTTATTTACTAATTTGACAGAGAGAGAGAGATCACAAGCAGGCAGAGCAGCAGGCGGGGGGGGGGGAGTAGGCTCCTCACTGAGCAGAGAGCCCGATGTGGGGCTCGATCCCAGGACCCTGAGATCATGACCCAAGCCGAAGGCAGAGGCTTAAACCACTGAGCCACCCAGGCGCCCCTGGTTGTATTTTTTAAATAGTTTTCTGTAGTCCCCTAAGTTGTATTTAAAGTTGTTGACACTTTCATTTAGCATTTACTAGTGTGCAAGGTTTTATTTTCAATAACTGCAATTTGCCAAAAACTTCAAAACCTAAATCTTTTTTTTTTTTTTTAAAGATTTTATTTATTTGATAGAGACACAGTGAGAGAGGGAACACAAGCAGGGGGAGTGGGAGAGGGAGAAGCAGGCTTCCCGCTGAGCAGGGAGCCCGATGTGGGGCTCGATCCCAGGACCCTGGATCATGATCTGAGCCCAAGGCAGAGACTTAACAGCTGAGCCACCTGGGCGCCCCAAAACCTAAATCTTTTGGCACTTCAATTCATTGATTAAAAAACTGCAACCAGGGGCGCCTGGGTGGTTCAGAGTTTAAGCCTCTGCCTTCAGCTCAGGTCATGATCCCAGAGTCCTGGGATCGGGCCCCCCATCGGGCTCCCTGCTTGGTGGGAGGCCTGCTTCTTCTCCCTCTCCACTTCTCCTGCTTGTGTTCCCTCTCTCGCTGTCAAATAAATAAACATTAAAAAAAAAAAAACTTCAACCAAAGTGAATCTGACTAGCTCAATGGAGCATGTGACTCTTGATCTCAGGGTGGTGAGTTCAAGACCCACATTGGGCAAGGAACCTATACTTTATACACATACACGAATATATAAATAAATACAACCAAAATTTCTAAGACTCATTTATAAAAAATTATTCAATGCTACTGCAGGACACTCAGGTAGATTTATGAAGTAGTTCTTTCAAAGCTCAAACATTTCTGGGACACCTGGGTGGCTCAGTCGATTAAGCATCTGCCTTCAGCTCAGGAGTCCCACACTGGGCTCCTTGCTCAGTGGGGGGGACTGCTTCTCCCTTTGCCTGCTCTGCCTGCTGCTTCCTTTGCTTGTGCACTCTCTCTCTCTCTCTCTCTCTCTGACAAATAAATAAATAGAATCTTTTTTTTAAGTTTTAAAAAATAAGAAAACTCAAAAATTTCTAAAATATGAATGATGACATGTAACAGCAGAATCACATTTTGCCATTAGTATCTATGTATACAGAAATCAGCATAACAGCTTGATCACAAATTGTATACTTCAGTCACCATGTGTGTTTCTAAATTTTAACATCTAAATTGGGGTGCCTGGGTGGCTCAGTTGGTTAAGTGTCTGTCTGCCTTTTCAGCTCAGGTCAAGATCTCTGGGTCCTGGAATGCTGGTGTTGAGCCCCACATCAGGATTTCTGCTCAGCAGGGGGTCTGTGTTTCTCTCTCTCTCTCTCTCTCTCCCCCTCTCCTCCTCCCACCCCTCATTCTCTCTCAAATTTTAAAAACCTAAACACAGGGACGCCTGGGTGGCTCAGTTGGTTAAAGTGGCTGCCTTCGGCTCAGGTCATGATCCCAGGGTCCTGGGATCGAGTCCCACATCGGGCTCCTTGCTCCGCAGGGAGGCTGCTTCTCCCTCTGCCTCTGCCTGCCTCTCTGCCTGCCTGTGCTGGATCTCTCTCTCTCTCTAACTAATAAATAAATAAAAACTCTTAAAAAAAATAATAAAAACCTAAACACACACACACACACATATTTTTCAAATGGTATAATATTGCAATCTTCCCACTATCCCCCTTTCCTATTTATTTTTTTATCTGAGTATAGCTGACATATGATGTGACATCAATTTCAGGTATACAACATAGATTCAACAACTCTACCTTATGCTATGCTCACAAGTAGAGCTACCAACTGTCACTCAACAATACCAATGCCTATATTCCCTATCTTGCTCATCTTTTATTCCCATGACTTATTCATTACATAACTGGAAGCCTGTTATCACCCATTCCCCTTAACCCATTTTCCTCACCTTCCCATCCCCAATAGTAGCCTTTTCGTAGGCAGTTAGAACAATGTGTATTCCACAGTCATTCCAGGTGTATTTTTTGTTCTATAGTACCTTTTAGTTTAATAGGAACGTTCTTTTTTATTTTTTATTTAAATTTTTTAAAGATTTTATTTATTTATCTGACAGAGATCACAAGTAGGCAGAGAGGCAGGCAGAGAGAGAGGAGGAAGGAGGCTCCCCGCTGAGCAGAGAACCGGACTCTGGGATCATGACCCAAGCGGAAGGCAGAGGCCCAACCCACTGAGCCACCCAGGCACCCCAACATTCTTTTTTATTAACACATAATCTATTACTTGCTTCAAGGGTACAGGTCTGTGAATCATCAGTCTTACACAGTTCACAGCACTCACCATAGCACATACCCTCCCCAGTGTCCATAACCCAGCCTCCCTATCCCTCCTCCCCCACCCCCCAGCAACCCACAGTTTGTTTCCTGAATTTAAGAGTCTCTTGTGATTTGGCTCCCTCCCCAGCCCCACCTTGTTTCATTTTTTCCCTCCTTACCCCTCACAACCCCCTGCCCTGCCTCTCAAATTCCTCATATCAGAGATACCATATGATAATTTCCTTTTTCTGATTGACTTATTTTGCTTAGCATAATACTAATAGGAACATTTTTGCAATAACTTATACTCCACTCAAATTTGTATTCTCATCGTCACTAAAAGAAAAACCTTTCCAATGGGGCTTATATAGACTGATAGAGACCTCACATGAATGAACTCACAAATAAGAGGTAATGAGAATCCCCATCCCTCTCCTGACTCTGTCACCTACCATTAACTATTTCACTTAAAGATATCAGGGGCACATTGATGGCGCAGTGGTTTGACCACCTGACAGTTTCAGCTCAGGTCAAGATCTCAGGAGTCATGAGATTTAGCCCTGCAGCAGGCTCTGTGCTCAGCAGTGGAGTTCGCTTGAGATTCTCTCTCCCTCTCCCTTTGCACCCCCTCCAACTCATTCTCTCAAAAAAAAAAAAAAGATGAGGAGACATACACGGCAAATAAAAGACACAGCTACATCTCTAAGATAGAACATTCACCTCTTTTTTTTCTTAAGATTTTATTTATTTACTTGACACACAGAGATCACAAGTAGGCAGAGAGGCAGGCAGAGAGAGAGAGGGGGAAGCAGGCTCCCCAGCTGAGGAGAGCCCGATGCAGGGCTCTATCCCAGGACCCTGGGACCATGACCTGAGCCGAAGGAAGAGCTTTAACCCACTGGGCCACCTAAGCGCCCCAGATCATTCACCTCTTATAAGAAAAATCAGCAGCAAAGGGGCGCCTGCGTACTTGTGATCACTGTCAAATAAATAAATAAAAGCTTTAAAAAATTTTAATTTAATTTAATTTAAGAAAAGAAAAAAAAAGAAAAATCAGCAGCATGGATTCTGGAGCCACTATGTCTGGGCTGAAATTCATATTCCACAGAAGGAAATCAACAAATAATGTCTAAAATTGATAAACAGCAATATAACATTATTTAGAAATATGATCGTAAATACAGAAGAATTAGTGAAGAGTCAAAAGAGCTGTCACAGGGAAACAGGACTCATAGTGGAACCATCATACAGGAACTCCTGTTTTTCATAGTAAGCCATACAGTACTGTTTAACTATTTTTTAAACTACAAATCGTTATTGCTTTGATTAAAATTTTTTAAAATTTGTTTAAAGAAAAAAAGGGCTGGAAAGAATAGCTCAAGGAACCCTATTATGGCTGTGTATAAAGCTATGTTGTTGTTTTTTTAAAGTCAGGAAAATGCTCGTTTATATTATGTCCATGTTAACACAACTTTGGCTAATGAAAAGTGAAAGTAAGCTGGCCAAAGGACTCTGGTCAGAATTTTTATGCTCTTAAAAGAAGATAAAAAGGCATCAGAGAAACAAAAAATTTTTTTGGAAACCCCAAATGTAGGGGTGCCTGGGTGGCTCAGTCGGGTAAGCGGCTGCCTTCAGGTCAGGTCATGATCCCAGGGTCCTGGGATCAAGCCCCACATCGGGCTCCCTGCTCAACGGAGAGCCTGCTTCTCCCTCTTCCTCTGCCTGCCTCTCTGCCTACTTGTGCTCTCTGTCAAATAAATAAATTAAATCTTAAAAAAAAAAAAAAAAAAGAAAGAAAGAAACCCCAAAAGTAATCACTGAGTCATTTGTGGATCAAACCACTGGGTAAAATGTTATCAGAGAATAGAATAGTCACACAGTCTCAAAGTATCACCATACCTATTACTTATTAATTACAAATGAGGAAAAGACCTCAGCAATTTGGCAGATTATATCTTATATAAGGGCGCAAATTTATTATCTCCAATAACAGACAAAATGACATTATGCACACTTCCTGATGTGATGAGCTGAAAATGACAGATCACCTAGTTAGTCTATTTGCCAAAATGTTAAAATTTGAATCATGAAGAAGCAAATCCAAAATGGGGGGCATTCTATTAACCAAAAGACTTATACTCATTCAAAAATGTCAGTGTCATGATCTGTTTGCTTCTCAATTAAGGAAAGTAAAAAGACAGGACAACCAAATTCAATGCAATACCCTGAAATGGACTCTGGACCCTCCAGTGACAACCACCCTCCAAAAAAGCCAAAGCAGTTGAGGAAGTTTAAATAAGGACTTCAAAATATATGACTGACAAATATTAAATTTCTTGAGTATACTTATAATATTGTTATATAAGTTATATAAGAGAACATTCCTGTTTTGAGTTGATACATACTGGAGTATCTGGGGATGAAGTATCTTATCCGCAGCTTACTTTTCAAATTTTCAAATGGCTGGGATGCCTGAGTGGCTCATTTGTTAAGCATCTGCCGTCAGCTCCGGGCAGGATCCCAGGGTCCTAGGACTGAGCCCCACATTGAGCACCCTGCTCGACAGGAAGCCTGCTTCTCCCTCTCCCACTCCCCTGGCTTGTGCTCCCTCTCTCACTGTGTCTCTCTCAAATAAATAAAATCTTAAAAATTTTTCAAATGGCCTAGCAAACAAAAGAAATACAAACACATAGTGTATGAGTGCACAAACGCAGCAAAGAAAGTTATTAGAAAACCCACATGAAGGGTATATATGTGAACAGTGGTATTATTCCTCCAAATTTTCAGTAGGTTTGAAAGTTTTCAAAATAAAAAGCTGGAAGGGAAAAGAGAGACACAAGGAAGTAATGGTCTTTTTTCTTTAGAATGATGTTATGTCTCAGTATGTCTGGAGCCTAAAATTGCTGCAGCTGTCTCCACACGATGAAGAAAGCTAGCTAGGGAAACACCACTGACTGAGTGGCAGGATGGAAAATAATTTGGGCTCTTGTTGAGACTGCCACTTAGTAAGCCACTTCGTAGACAGACCCTCAAAATGGCACAGCTTCAAACTCACTGTTTAAGCTAGTCTGTGGGATTTCTTGGGAAGTCAGGGGTTGTCATTCCTAATACACAAATATATTGAAAAGAACTACTGCCACCAAAAGAGACACTGAGGATGTAGAGCCAAGGACAGGCAGCAAGAGAGGAACCACAGTACTTATCCTTTCTATTTTAAAGGATACTATATTTTTAAAATAATAGGTATTAGCTTTTTAAAATTAAATTTTCAATGAATGTAATTCAAATAAAAACAAAAGCACCTATTACTGGAAATCATTTCCCTGACCCAGGGCTAAGGGCATGGACTACAGTAATTTACCACAAAATAAAAATATTCTAAATCAAAGAAAACATCACATACAGAAATGCCAACTCCACCCCTTTTCTGAAAGCTCCTAGAACTGTAACTGTTGGTGGTTAGAGATTTTGGGGTTTCAATGGGTTCCATTTAAAGAGGTATGATGTGGGGCACCTGGGTGGCTCAGGTAATGATCCCAGGGTCCTGGGATCGAGCCCCGCATCGGGAATCTCTGCTCAGCGGGGAGCCTGCTTCTCCCCCCCCCTCTGCCTGCCTCTCTGCCTACTTGTGATCTCTGTCAAATAAATAAATTAATTAATTAAAAAAAAATAAAGAGGCATGGTGTTTGATGTAGAGAAGAAAGATGGCTGCTTCAAATTAACCACAGAAGTGATAAATGATAAAAAAAAAATTTCCGCAAAGTATCATTTCTTTCAACCTAAAAATACGAATAGCAAATGGAATTGTCCTAACTGTATCTCATCTGTTTATAACCATCCCCAAATTACGTATCCAAAGAAATCACTCATGTAAAAGATAGTTTTCTTTTTTTTTTTTTTTTAAATTTATTTTATAGATAGCATGCCTACAAGTGGGAGTAGGAGCAGAGTGAGAGGTGGAGAATCTGAAGCAGCCTCTGGGCTGAGCGCAGAGCCCAAGACAGGACTCAATCCCAGGATCTGAGGTGAAACCAAGAGTCAAACGCTCAACCAATGGAGCCACCCAGATGCCCCTAAAAGATATTTCCCAGCAAGTCTTTTTAAGTCACAGAATAGTCCAGCCCCGTACTATCTCATCATTCCATTTAATCCAATCAGGTTTACAAGATAGGCATTATTAGCCCCAGTCTAAAAAGAGTTCCAAAAGATTTTAAAACCTGTCTGAAATTAAACAGTGGCAACAAAGTTATTAATCCATGTTCTTTTCATTACACCATCCCTCCCTTACATTCTAACCACGACTTCTTTTCCTTGCTGGATTCCTATCCTGCCGACACCTGAATGTTGGTATTCTTCGCACATCTTCTTACTCCACCATGACTTCAACAGCTTTTATTTCTCCAGACCAGATTCCCCTCCTTGCCTCCCAGACATGATATACAAGTATCTACTGTCTACTAGATACCCTATAGGCACATAAACCAACTCAAAATCGTACCATGCCTCCAACCTGCTCTTTCTCACATATTTCCTGTTAATGACACCAATTCACCCAACCAGTAGCATCATCAGAAATATGTGGCACAGGAGTCTGGGAGGCTCAGCTGATTAAGCATCCAACTCCTAATTTTGGCTCAGGTCATGATCCCAGGGTCTCATCGGGCTCTGCACTGGACATGGAGCCTGCTTAAGATTCTCTCTCCCTCTCTCTCCCCCTGCCCTCACCCCACAGCATACTCTCAAAAAAAAAAAAAAAAAAGGTGGCACAGGGGCATCTGTGGAGCAGGCAACTCTTGATCTCAGGGTTGTGGGTTTGAGATCCATGCTGGGTTTAGAGATTACTTAAAAATTTTTTTAAAATAAAGAAATAAATACGTGACACAGCTTTAGTCCTGTCACTCACTACCCATCTACAGGTTGAAGTGTAAGTTCACTGCCAGATTAAACAAAGCCCCTTTACAGTTGGTACCATGTTTCTAAACATCTGACAACCCAGACCCAAGATGCTAATAAATACAGGACAGACAGGCTGACTAACTGTGATACATTTAATGGAACACTATGCAGCAGTTTAAAAAATGAAGAAACTAACAATGATGACGAATGATCTTCAAGATACATTATAGGAAAACGGGAAAAATATAACTATTTCTGAGATATATTTATTTAATAGTACAGTTGACCCCTGAACAACAATGGGTTTGAGCTCCACTGGTCCACTTACATGCAGATTTTTTTTTTTTTTAATAAATACATGCCACAAGTGTACTTTCTCTTCCTTAGGATTTTCTCAATAACGTTTTCTTTCTTCTAGCTTTCCTTATTGTAAGAATATGGCATATAACATATAACATAAAAATATGTGTTGGGCGCCTGGGTGGCTCAGTGGGTTAAGCCTCTGCCTTTAGCTCAGGTCATGATCTCAGGGTCCTGGGGTCAAGTCCCACATCGGGCTCTCTGCTCTGCAGAGAGCCTGCTTCCTCCTCTCTCTCTCTCTCTGCTTGCCTCTCTGCCTACTTGTGATCTCTCTCTGTTGAATAACTAAACAAAATCTTTAAAAATATGTATTAATTAACTGTTTATACTATTGTTAACACTTCTAGTCAACAGTAGGCTATTAGCAGTTGAGTTTTGGCCGAGTCAAGAGTTTTACACATTTTCGACAGCACAGGGAGGCTGGCGTCCCGAACCCTCACATTGTTGAAGGGTCAACTATACAACCTTGGTTCCCAAACTTTAGCTTGTATCCTATCATCTGAGGTGGAACATGAGAACTCGCATTTCTAACAGGTTTTCTGGTGATACTGGTGCTGCTGTTAAGGGAGCCACACCCTGGAACCACTGTCTTCATAGACACTGCACATTTCAAAAAAAAAAAATGATTTTTATCATCTTTAAAGGATCAAGCCACCACAAACTGTCCAAATTTTACAATGGTAAAGGAAGGCCAAATGCTGCCCAAAAGCAAATCATCCATTGAAGTAGATTAATGGCAATTGTATGTGAAAATTTAACTGACAAATAGCAAGAAAGATGAGTCAAGCTACAATACTACTCCATGGTGCATGTCAACATCTACAAAACAACATACAATCATCCAATACCAAGCACACAGCACTGCTTTCAGGAAGATGAATTTTACAGTAAAAGAGTCAAGGATAAATAAACAGAAAATGTATTTACTCTTGAAATTGTCAGCTATAATGTGTTCTTTTACATTAATGTTTAAGACTTCCAATTCTTGGGGCACCTGGGTGGCTCAGTGGGTTAAAGCCGCTACCTTCAGCTCGGGTCATGATCCCAGGGTCGTGGGATCGAGCCCCGCATCGGGCTCTCTGCTCTGTGGACAGCCTGCTTCCTCCTCTCTCTCTGCCTCTCTGCCTACTTGTGATTTCTATCAAATAAATAAATAAAATCTTTAAAAAAAAAAAGACTTCCAATTCTTTCCGTGTAGCCACTCATTCCCATCATTCAACAAATTCACTTAACAGATGAAAAAAACTATATTGGAGAATATAGTTCCCTAAAAAATTCTCACTAGACTTAGCAGTTTCAAACTCAGTAATTTACTAATATTCATTAAAAGATCAGGAAAAAATGTTAAAAGAATTCCTTCAGCAAGAATGTTTTTATGGAGCTCAAGTATTCCAAGGGTAGACAGAATGTCAAGCATGGAGATGGCCTCCGAGACTGAAGAAAATGTTGGAAGAGCAAGTTTGCTACCTAGATCACTACCGGAGTTGGAAATTGTCATTAAATGGGAAGTTCACAACTACGGCAAAGAGTAAAAGAATTCATACAAATACACTGCCTTGTCACCAACAACTCAATAAATAATGCCTGTTACAAAGCATAACCTAAAAAAAAGTTGCAATCAGATCAAGTAAATATGTGTTGGGCGAGCTAAAGAAAGTTTAAAATGTCTTGTGTTAAAAAAAGAAAAAAAAAGAAAAACAGTCCTATAAGTTGTGGCACCTAAATATAAAAACACCTTAAAAAGGGAAAGTTTTCAGAAGATAAAGGGGCACCTGGGTGGCTCAGTGGGTTAAAATCTCTGCCTTCTGGGACGCCTGGGTGGCTCAGTTGGTTAAGCGGCTGCCTTCAGCTCAGGTCATGATCCCAGCATCCTGGGATCGAGTCCCACATCGGACTCCTTGCTCGGCAGGGAGCCTGCTTCTCCCTCTGCCTTTGCCTGTGCTCGCTCTCTCTCTCTCTCTAACAAATAAATAAATAAAATCTTTAAAAAAAAAAAAAAACTCTGCCTTCTGCTCAGGTCACGATCTCAGGGTCCTGGATCGAGCCCCACATCAGGCTCTCTGCTCAGCAAGGAGCCTGCTTCCCTCCCTCTCTCTCTGCCTGCCTCTCTGCCTACTTGTGATCTCTGTCTGTCAAATAAATAAATAAAATCTTTTAAGAAACAATATTTTATTCAACAGAGAAATACAAACTATCAAATCCTCTCTGACTTATGATTCAAAAGTCCACTATTCTTGAGGGAGGCATATTAAGAACATGGCTGACCTCCATCCTCATGGCTGAAATCCATCTTAAAGGTTACGTATAAGCTAGTTTCACTAAGTTGCTATTTATGGCTCTGACATTCATTCAGACATCTATGCAGACCATCTCTGAGCCCATTTAAAACAGAAATTATTTTTTTCTTTTTTTTCAAAATTATTTCTCTTAATATATCATTCAATATGTAAAAAATCCTTACATTTACCCCACAAAATGCTTCACTCACATGTCAAAGGATAACCCTCCGACAAATCTTGGAATTTGAGAAGTAGTAAAAATCTTAAGTGTGCCTTAGCCAGGCTCATAATTTTATCTTTGGATTATATGCACCCTCAGAACTCACTTTCCCACTGATCATTCCAATGTTTTTAATCTTTTTGAATATAAGAAATCTTTTATTATTTTATGATAAATCATTTATTCAGCATTTTGTAGAAAAAAAGCCCACAAAAGTTAAACTCTGATTATATGTAAAGTACCAAAACTTAATCACTTTTTTTTTTTTTTAATTTATCAGATAGAGAGTGCAGGAGTAAGCACAGGCAGAGGCAGATGGAGGAGCAGGCTCACTGCTGAGCAAGGAGCCCGATGTGGGACTCGATCCCAGGACGCTGGGATCATGACCCGAGCCGAAGGCAGCCGCTTAACCAACTGAGCCATCCAGGCGTCCCAAAAACTTAATCACTTTTTATGTCTCCAAAATATACCAAACTTTCTACCTTGACAGAAACTACTAAAGATAAAGAATTTCTTCTCACTGATAATCATCAGTTCACAAATCTGTAACTGTATGGTATAGGAATACAATCTTTACACTTCATTTTCGTTTTCAGGTTCCTCCCTAAATGTCTACTTGGTCTCATCTTTTCTGGCTAGACATGTTACCTATATAACAGCAAAAGTCTGCTGCTTCTTAATTGCTTTGGGCTTAATAAAATGGGGTTAAAAATCAAAGTCAGTAAGACACTGAGAAAGATCAAATACTGCAGTGTTGGAAGACTAACTCCCTGTAGTATTAACTAGTTGGTTGTTAAAATTCTCCATTTAGGGACACCTGGGTGGCTCAGTCGTTAAGTGTCTGCTTTCAGCTTAGGCCATGATCCCAGAGTTCTGGGATGGAGTCCCACATCGGGCTCCCTACTTGGCGGGGAGCCTGCTTCTTGCTCTTCCACTCCCCCTGCTGTGTTCCCTCCTCACTGTGTCTCCTCTCTCTGTCAAATAAATAAAAATCTTACAAAAATAAACAAATAAATAATAGATAAAATTCTCCATCTTAAATAAACTCTATATCTTTCTTAAGGTAGAGCAACTATAATAATGTAAAAAAATAAAATAGAAAAATTAGGTATCTCGGGGCACCTGGGTGGCTCAGTGGGTTAAGCCGCTGCCTTTGGCTCAGATCATGATCTCAGGGTCCTGGGATCGAGTTCCGCGTCGGGCTCTCTGCTCGGCGGGGAGCCTGCTTCCCCCTCTCTCTCTCTGCCTGCCTCCTGCCTACTTGTGATCTCTCTGTCAAATAAATAAATAAAAATCTTAAAAAAAAAAAGGTATAAAGCTTTTATTTCTCACAACACAAAACATCCTAGAAGAGCAAAGGAAGAAGAAAAAAAAAAGAACAGCAAAGGTACTGTGAATTAGATTCTAACTTCAGGTGCTGAGAAAGTAGTGGTATTTTGGTACTTTTCAACCACTCCCTCCCCCATAGAGCTGAAACTCCACACGACCTGTTACCAAGTCTTTACTCACCACCATATCCCTGAGACTTAATACAAGATGCCTAATACATTTTATAAAATCTCAATTTTTTTAAATTAAGTGTAAAGGCATAATTTCCTAGTTTATTTTTTTAAAAATGACTACAGGGACATCTGGGTGGACCAGTCGGTTAAATGTCTGTCTTCAGCTGGGGTCATGATCCCAGGGTTCTGGGACTGAGGCCCACATTGGGCTCCTTGCTCAGTGGAGAGGCTGCTTCTCTCTCTCCCTTTGCCTGCTGCTCCCCTGCATGTGTTCTCGCTCTGTCAAATAAATAAAATATTTTTTAAAACTTTTTTTAAATAAATAAAGACTATGTTCCCCTTGAAATACGTATCTTTAAACTATTCTGAATCAGACAAATCAACATACACAAAATAAACTCTCTTAAGAGACATAAAAGGAAATGTAGCAAAATATGGGCTACTGGCAAATCTAGAAGTATATAAGGAGATTCATTTTAATAAGTAACTTAATTTTTCTGTGGGTTTTAAATTTTTCAAAAAAAGTTTTTATTTTTTTAATATTTTATTTATTTATTTGAGAGAGAGACAGTGAAAGAGAGTATAAGCGAGGAGAAAGTCAGCGAGAGAAGCAGACTCCCCGTGGAACTGGGACAATGTCCCTCAAAACTTTTTTAAACCTAAAAACTTCCAGAAACCATCTAAGCCACAAATAATGTGTAAAGTATCAGCGTGGTACTGGGCTTGCTAGTAATATCAAAAGCTACAAGCCATAGACTAATACTTTCAAAATCAAGAAAAATTATTTTCAACCTAGAATCCTACTTCTTGCCAAAACTTCAGTGAGTGAAAAAGAATTAAGACATTGTCAAATGTGGAAAGTCTCAAAAAATGTCCTTTGCCATGCACCCCTTTTTCAAGAAACTACTAAACCATGAAACAATCCAAGGCCATAACCCCCCCCCCAAAAAAACAAACAAACAAAAAACCAGTATTACACGGAAGAGGCAACTAAGGAAATTCCCAAGGCAACAGCTGTACAACAGGCCTAGTTAATGACCAATCCCCTATTTTTTTTATTATTAAAATATTTTATTTATTTATTTATTTATTTGACAGACAAAGATCACAAGCAGGCAGAGAGAGAGAGGAGGAAGCAGGCTTCCCACCGAGCGGAGAGCCCGACGTGGGGCTAGATCCCAGGACCCTAGGATCACGACCTGAGCCGAAAGCAGAGGCTTTAACCCACTGAGCCACCCAGGCGCCCCTGACCAATCCACTATTAAAGCAGAAAAGAAAGATGTAGGAGAGGGGTGACAAAAAAAAAAAAAAAGGATTATCTGATGATTTGACTGTATAATCATTCTGAGAGGTTGTTGGAGAATGTAAGAAGCAATGGGTAAAAGGAAATTAATCAAATAAAGAGAACTTTTAACTTCAGAGGAAAGGAGAGCCATAAATTATTTGGCTTGACAAGGAATATTTACATGGCCATATTAATAGAACCACTAGAAACCAATTTAACAAAAAGGAGAAAGAATAGGATGATTATAAAACATTAAAATTCTCATTTAATATTAAATTAATGACTCAAGAGATGGCTATATATGCCATATCATTTGAAAAGAAGAATGTAGGGGCACCTGGCTGGCTTAGTCAGTAGAGTATGAGACTCTTGATTCTGGGGTCACGAGTCTGAGCCCCACATTGGGAGTGGACTTTACTTAAAAAAATACTAATACTGGGACGCCTGGGTGGCTCAGTTGGTTAAGCGGCTGCCTTCGGCTCAGGTCATGATCCCGGCGTCCTGGGATCGAGTCCCGCATCAGGCTCCTTGCTCGGCAGGGAGCCTGCTTCTCCCTCTGCCTCTGCCTGCCTCTCTGTCTGCCTGTGCTTGCTCTCACTCTCTCTCTCTCTGATTAAAAAAAAACAAAAACTAATACATAAATATGAAAAAAAAGAAAAGAGAGATAGATAATAGAAGAGCCAGAGGATGCCTCTCAAGAATAGGACGGGGGGGGGGGCGCCTGGGTGGCTCAGTGGGTTGAGCCTCTGCCTTTGGCTCGGGTCATGATCTCGGGGTCCTGGAATCGAACCCCGCGTCGGGCTCTCTGCTCAGCAGGGAGCATGCTTCCCCTCCCCTCTCTCTGCCTACTTTGATCTCTGTCAAATAGGTAAATTTAAAAAAATTAAAAAAAAAAAAAAAGAATAGGACAGGGGATGGAGAGGGATGGAACAAGAGATTCCTTTTTTTGTTACTATAAATCTTTTATTATTTTTTAATCTTTTTAAAAATATTTTATTTGAGAGAGAGAGAGAGAACACACGCACATGCATGCACCTGTGCACAAGTAGGGTGGGGGAAGGGCACAGAGAGAGGGAGAAGCAGGCCCTACTGACAGGCACCTCAGTTACTATAAATCTCTTGGCAGTATTTTATTTCAAATAGTATATATCACTGATAAAAATTAATTTTAGAAACCTTTCAGAAAGCACAGCATAAACTGCTATTATAAAAGTCAATCAGGCACGTGAGTGGCTCAGATGGCTAAGCATCTGACTTTGGCTCAGATTATGATCACAGGTTCCTGGGACTTAGCCCCACATCGGGCTCCCTGCTCAGCTGGGAGCCTGCTTCTCCCTCTGCCTCTCCCCCTCTCTCTCAAATAAATAAAATCTTTTTTAAAAAGTGGAAGAAAATCATCAGGATCTAGAGCTAAACAAAGTTCTTAGACACCAAAAGCATGATCCATAAAAAGAAAAATTAGATTTCATCAAAATTATAATTGTTTGCTCTATAAATGTCCACACGAAGAAGAGACAAGCTGTAGACTAGGAGAAAATATCTGTAAAGCACATATCCAACAAAGGACCAGTATCTCTCAAAACTCAACAGTAAAAACAATCCAAGAAAATGGGCAACTGACATGAACAGACATTTCATCAAAGATATACAGATGGTAAATAAGGACATAAAAATTTTTCCAACACCCCTGGGCGGCAGGGAAATGCAAATTAAAACCACAATGAGACTATCACTACACACATACCAGAATAGCAAAATACAAAATAGTAACACCACCAAATGCTGGTAAGGATGCAGAGAAACTAGATCACTCACACACTGCTGGTGGGAATGTAAAATAGTACAGCCACCCTGGAAACAGTTTGGTAGTTTCTTATAAAACTAAACATGCAATTACCATATGATTCAGTAATTATACTATTGGGCATTTATCCCAGAGAAATGAAAAGTTATGATCATATAAAAACCTATACACAAATATTCAAAGCAGCTTTATTTATAACAGCCAAAAGCTGGAGTCAGCTGTGATATTCCTCAACAGGTGAACGGGTAAACAAACTGTGGTGAATGCATACCATGGAATACTATGAAGAAAAAAGAACTACTGATAGTACAAAACTTGGATGAATCTCCAGAGAATTATGCTAAGTGAATAAAGGCCAATCCCAAAAGTTACAGCCTGTATGATTCCATTATGTAACATTTATGAAATGACAAAAGTTTATAAATGAAAAACAACCTTCTGGAGGAGATAAATGGCAGGAGTCTAAAAAGAACACTAGAGAGTCCTGCAACTTGACAGTGGTGGTGACAACATTAACCTACACAAGTGATAAAACTGTAGAGAATTTAATACATACATACACAAATGAAAACAAAACTAGGAAACGTAAGTAAGATTGGTGTACCACGCCAGATGTCAATATCCTGGTTGTGATATTATACTAGAGTTTCAAAAAATGTTTTCGTAGGGAGAAACCAGGTAAATTGTACAAGGGATCCCTCTGTATTGTAACTGCATGTGAATCTACAATTGCTTAATAAAAATTTCAATTAAAAAAAGTCTGCATGGGGTGCCTGGGTGGCTCAGTCATTGGGCGTCTGCCTTCGGCTCACGTCATGATCCTAGGGTCCTGGGATGAGCCTCATCAGGGTCCCTGCTCCATGGGAAGCCTGTTCTCCCTCTTCCACTCCCCCTGCTTATGTTTCCTCTCTCACTGTCTCTCTCTCTGTCAAAATAAAGAAATAAAATCTTTTAAAAAGTTTCTGTATAAGCACTGCTATTGATATGAAAGAAACAAATCAACACTGTCCCTTCTGTTCTGATTTTGATACGTTGTACTTTTTGGATCTCCAGAATACCGGTTTTTCCATTTTCTAATGATTTACAACCTTGGATGCTCCGTTTCTGGGTCATACTGGAAACTTGGTGTTCCATCACCAGTTGCTGTTTTCCTCAAAAAAAACCAAATTATTTTTCATCTCAGGAAAGAAGGATAAACATCAAGTAATCACTTTTGCTTATAATCCAAAACACTATTTTCAAAGAATTTCTTTCCTCATTTCAGATTTCCTTCAGGTGAGTTTTCTTTACCAAAATTTTATTCTAATCATCTTTTCAAATTCCTTTATCTTATAATCCAAGTTTTAAAAACTATTCCAGGGACGCCTGGGTGGCTCAGTGGGTTGAGCCTCTGCCTTCAGCTCGGATCATGATCTCAGGGTCCTGAGATCGAGCCCCGAACTGGGCTCTCTGCTCGGCAGGGAGCCTGCTTCCCCCATCTCTCTGCCTGCCTCTCCACCTGCTTGTGATCTCTGTCAAATAAATAAAATCTTTAAAAAAAAAAACAACTATTCCAAGGGCACCTGGTTGGCTCAGTAGATAAAACATGGAACTCTTGATCTCAGGATTGTAAATTCAAGCAACTGGGTGCAGAGATTACCTAAAAATAATACCTTTTAAAAAGTATTCTATTAACCCCCAATATTCATCTACTTGAAGGAAATAAATCTATGACCTTTACAAGTCTTTTATCAGTCTTTCGGTTTCAGAAAATCTTCTATTAACATGCTCTGTAACTTTAAACTGTTCATTTATGACTGAACCATCTCCTTAAGCAATTTTCCCATGTAGATCTCTTTAATCACAGAATTTGTATTTTATGCTAAATAGCAGTTTCTAATTTATAAATCAACACTCAAGCAGCCCTTACATTTCTCTACTAATCACAGCTCCTACCACAGCACTGACTGGGGAATTGTTCAGACTGGGGTACTGTTCAAAGTTGACACAGATTACCAGTATTTCTCCTATCATTCTTTCTCTTTTACAAACCAAACAGGAGTACTGGTTATTTCCTTCACCACATTTTATATCCCATGATTCTGGAAATGAAAGTAATTACCCCTGGCATTATCTGCTTAGCTCTGCTCTGTTATGCTCTAAGTCTGCAAAGGACAAGTAACCTGAACAAATTTTTGGTATTTGGTGCTGATACCCGTTACTCTTCCTCACTCCTACCAAAAGAGAAACAAAACAGAAAAACCACGGTAACTCCATTTTTCAAATAGAAATTGATGAGTAGAAAGAATTATCCATCATTAATTTTTTTTTTCAAACAAAACAATGAGACTCTCTGAATGAGAAACATGGCCACAGACAGAACTGGATCTAGAGTCTAGTCAAAACTCTAGGGCTCAGGTCATGATCTTGTGGTGGTGGAATAGAGCCCTGCCTTGGGCACCATGCTCAGCAGGTAAGTCTGCTTGTCCCTCTCTCTTTGCTCCTCCCCCCAACCCTTGTGCATGAATCTTACAAAAAAAAAAACAAAAACAAAAACAAAAAAACTCTCTCACTAATTAGCCATACAATCTGTTGGAACTTCCTTCACCTCACCAGTCTGTTTCCTGACTCTTCAAATGAATTGTAGAGTTCTTTCCTGCATTAATATTTCATGATTCTAACATTCTAGGTAGACACAAACAACATAAAAACAAACCTTTGTCTTCAGTATCTAAAAGTACAGATCAAGGGTGCCTGGGCGGCTCAATGGGCTAAAGGCTCTGCCTTCCACTCGGGTTATGATTCCAGGGTGCTGGGATGGAGCCCCACATCGGGCTCTCAGCTCAGCAGGGAGCCTGCTTCCTCCTCTCTCTCTCTCTCTCTCTCTGCCTGCCTCTCTGCCTACTTGTGATCTCTGTCAAATAAATAAATAAAATCTTTAAAAATAAATAAATAAATGAATAAAAGTACAGGCCAATGACACTAAAGTGTGGTAAGATACCATAAAGGAGGAGTGCCTGGGTGGCTCAGTGGGTTAAGCCTCGGCCTTCGGCTCGGGTCATGATTCCAGGGTCCTGGGATCGAGCCCCGCATCGGACTCTCTGCTCGGCGGGGAGCCTGCTTCTTCCTCTCTCTCTGCCTGCCTCTCTCCTACTTTTGATCTCTCTCTCTCTGTCAAATAAATAAAAAATCTAAAAAAAAAAAAAATACCATAAAGGATCCTCTCGACTCAGTGACCACTGGTTAACAGTAGCTATCACATGGAACAGTGAGGGGCTGTCTGTGATCAAATGCTGTTAACAGGGAACTGGGTCAAGTGTTGGGTAGTTTTGTTTGTTTTCTGGATTCTTAGTAAAATATACATAACATAAAATTTGCCTTTTTAAACTATGGTAAAAATACACATAAGACTTACCATATTAACAAGTTTTAAGTGCATAATGCAGTAGCGTTAAATATATTCACACTGTTGTGCAACAGATCTCCAGTACTTTTTCATCTTACAAAACTGAAACTCTATATGCATTAGACTACTCCCTATTCCTCCCTTCCCCCACCCCCTGGGGGACTATCATGCTACCTTTCACCATTCTGCTTTCTGTTTCTATGAATCTGAATTTAGATACCTCATGTAAGTGTAATCATACAGTGAAACCACTTTTAGGCATACAATCCACTGGCATTATATTCTTACTGTTATACAACCACCACCAGTACCCATCTCCCCAAACTGAAACTCTGTACCTATTAAACAATAATTCCCCTATTAACTGAAAATCTATACACATTAAGCAATAACTCCCCATTACCCAGTCCCCAGTAACCCCAGTAACCATTCTACTTTCCCTATGAATTTGCCTATTCTAGGTACCTCAAATAAATGATTTCACCCAGCATTTGTCTTTTTTTGGGGGGGGGGCCTGGCTTGTTTCATTAGTTCAGTGTTTTTAAGGTCCAGCCACGTTGTAGCATATACCAGAATTTCACCCCTTTTTAAGGCTGAGTGATATTCCACTCTACATTTACAACACTACATATTTTGTGTGGCCATTCATGTGGACATTTGGGTTGTTTCTACCATTTGGCTATTATGAATAATGCGGCTAAACAGATAAGTGTTGGTGAGGATGTGGAGAAACTGGAACACTGCTGTAGTGATAGTGGGAATGTAAAACAGTGCAGCCACTGTGGGAAATATGGTAGTTTCTCAAAAACTTAAAAACAGAATTACCTCATAATCCAGCAATTCCACTTCTGGGTCTATACCCAAAAGAACTAAAAGAACTCGAACAGGTAATTGTATAACAAAGTCCATTTGTAATAAGTGAGTCATCCGAATGGGTGAGGTAACATCTCATAGTGGTTTTGATTGGCATTTGCCTAATGATTAGTGATGTTGAACATCTTTTCATGTGCTTACTGGCTGTTTGTATATCTTCCTTGGGAAAAATGTCTGGATAGTTTTTAATCAGGCCTAAAAATATGTGTTCAAATGAATGATTCGTTAGGCATTCTGGAATTCCTGTAGCATAAACTGCTGACTGAATCACAGCAAAGTCCAGACACGTTTAATGTGGCAGAGGTGGTTTTTTTTTTTTTTTTTCAATTTCTCTAAAAAGCAACCTCCCATATAAATGAGCTCAGTTCAATTTAATCAACCAACTCTTAAATTCAGGCTAGTGGAAGCATCCTACTCTTCCAAAGCTTAGCAAGAATACTCAAAGAAAACAAAAGGGTGCATTCATTATACCTCTCCCAGGGTCAAGACTCTTTACCAATTTAGCTTCTTGCATGAAGCCCAGATGCTCCATTTCCCAATGAAAGAAATTCCCTATGGAAAAGGTAATAATTAAGTCTAGGCATGGAGGGAGGGATTAAAACATCAAAAGATACCACATTCAGTAAGACAGCCCACTAAAAATTTCTGCCTTGGGACAAGTCCATGTAACTTGTATCACTAAAGGGTAATGCTTTCCTGACCTCGTACTGCCAAAAGGGTTATAACCAAATCAACCACTAAAATTTGCTCATCCAAAACGAATTAACTCTCTTTCAGCAAATATTTCTTTGAAATTCCAAGGCCAGTTTTACCCTAAAATTATTCTATTAGCCAAACACCTAGTATTCTTTTTTTTTCTTTTTAAAGATTGTATTTCTTTGAGAGAAAGAGCATGACAGCGGGGGAGCGGGGGTGGAGGGCAGAGGGAAAAGCAGACTTCCCACTAAGCAGGGAGCCAGATGCAGGACTCCAGGATCATGACCTGAGCTGAAGACAGTTGCTTACCAATTGAGCCAGGCAGGCGCCCAAACCGCTAATATTCTTAAGCGGAGATCTCAATCTACTTCACATATATAATGCTCAGAAAGGAGGTAAAAAGGAACATATTAAAATAAAACTGAGCCCTATTCTATGTTAGAGGCTCCTGACTCTGTACTACTTGTCTGCCTCTCTTCCTCCATTATTTATCATGCGCGCATTAAAGGAAGATACTCTTCTAGGTACTTAGCATCTATCAGCAAAACAAACAAACACAAAAAAACAGCCCACCTCTGCCCTTGTATAGCTTATAGACTAGTGCCCTTGGATTCTCTCTGAGAATGTTGTGTGAAACATAGCAGTAATTTATTTTTGCAATTCTATCTGCAATAAATCTGACTATAAATATCATACATAATTTCTGGTATAAATGTGTGGGAATTAAAAGTACACAGAAAAATGTAAATACAGCAGTCTTTGAGGGTACTGTAAGCACAATAGGCCTGTAAAAATTCTTCAAAGAATCAATGACCAATGAGCAACTAAAATGATTGTGCCTGAAATAATGAGGGCCTACCTAGTACTGAGAGTCTGGCCCTTTAGAATACCACTTCTATTTATTTCTGAATACTCACCTAGCAAGGTAACTATATATTCAAACTTCAGGAGGTTTTAACAATCAGGTAACAACTCAAATCTCACTATCATTCATAATTAGAGAATGCTCCAGATTTTTTAAAACACCAAAGGAAAAAAAACCCTAGTCTACCTTTAAAATTTTTTTTAAAAGTAAATAGTACACATCTAAAGTCATTTCTAGTCATCTGCACGTTAGACAACTAGCTAGTTCAGTTCAGACTGTTTAGACATGCACTGTCCAATATGGTAACCAACATGTGACTACTGAGCACTCTAAATGTGCCCAATCTAAATTGAAATTAGCTGTAAGTATAACATACACACTGAAAAAAATATATAAAATGTCATTTTCTTAATTTTGATTACATATTAAAATGACAACATTTGGGATAAAAATGAGTTAAAATTAAATTCTTAATTCATTGAATTCTTCTTTGGAGGGTGCCTGGGTGGCTCAGTTGTTAAGCGTCAGCCTTCGGTTCAGGTCATGATCCCAGGGTCCTGGGATTGAGCCCCACATCGGGCTCCCAGCTCAGCAGGAAGCCTGCTTCTCCCTCTCCCACTCCCCCTGCTTGTGTTCCCTCTCTTGCTAGGTCTCTGACAAATAAATTTTTAAAAATTTTTAAAATCAATCAATCAATCTTTGGGTCGCCTAGGTGGCTCAGTTGGGTAAGTGTCTGACTCCTGATTTCAGCTGAGGGCATGATCTCAGGTCTGTGAGATTAAGCCCCACCCTCAGCAAGGAGTCTGCTTCAGATTCCCTCTCACCCTCTGCCCTTCCCCCTCCCCACATGCACATGCTCTCTCTAAAATATAAATCTTAAAAAAAAACATGGGGCGCCTGGGTGGCTCAGTGGTTTAAGCCTCTGCCTTTGGCTCAGGTCATGATCTCAGGGTCCTGGGTCCAAGCCCCGCATCAGGCTCTCTGCTCAGCGGGGAGCCTGCTTCGCCCTCTCTCTCTGCCTGCCTCTCTGCCTACTTGTGATCTCTCTGTCAAATAAATAAATAGAATCTTAAAAAGAAAAATTCTTCTTTAACTTTTTTTTTTAATTTATTTTGTCGGGGGCTCCTGGGTGGCTCAGTCAGTTGGGTGTCTGCCTTTTGCTCAGGCCATGATCTCAGGGTCCTGGGATCAGGCCCTGCATCAGGCTTCCTGTTCAGTGAGTAATCTGCTTC
>ML111497.1:36137-49474 GCA_003697995.1 Taxidea taxus jeffersonii | reverse complement strand
GTACTAAATTCCCACATGAAGAAGGTCTGTTTTTACTGTTTTCTATCCTGTTCCACTGATTTCATTCCTGCACCTGCACTACATTATTTAATATTACTGCTTATAGAATGCCTTGATATTGAGGAAAATACCCCATTATGTTGACTAAGCACATTCTTTTAATATTTTTTATTTTTTAAAAAGATTCATGTATCTTTTAAGAGATTTATTTATTTGAGAGAGAGAGAGGGAGAGAGAGATAATGTGAATGGGGAGGAGGGGCAGAGAGAGAGGGGAAGCAGACTCTCCACTCCCTACCCCCAGCACAGAGCCCAAAGCAGGCCCATCCACAGCCCAGAGGTCACGACCTCAGCTGAAATCAAGAGCAGGATGCTCAACCAACTGAGCCACCCAGGCAGCCCTATTTTTTTTTTTTTTAAGTAGGTCCATGCCCAGCATGGATGGAGCCCAACATGGGGCCTGAAATCATGATCCTGAGATCAAGACCTGAGCTGAGATCAAGAGTCAGATGCTTAACTGTCTCCATCCAGGTGCCCCTCTTTTCATATTTTTAAATGTCTTATTATGAATGAGTATTTTTTTAAAAAAGATTTTGTTTATTTATTTGACAGAGACAGAACAGAGAGAGAGATCACAAGTGGGTAGAGTCAGGTAGGGGTGGGGGCAGGGAAGGAGGGGGTTGGGAAGCAGGCTCCCTGCTGAGCAGAGAGCCCAATGTGGGGCTCAATCCCAGGACCCTGAGATCATTACCTGAGCCGAAAGCAGAGGCTTAACCCACTGAGCCACCCAGATGCCCCATGAATGAGTATTAACCTTACCAAATGTTTTGAGATGTTTCACTGAAAATGATCACATTTTTCATATTTTATACTGATGACATTTTTTTAAATATTTTTTTAAGATTTTATTTATTTGACAGGCAAAGATCACAAGTAGGCAGAGAGGCAAGCAGAAAAAGAGGGAGAGGCAGGCTCCCTGCTGAGCAGAGAGCCCAATGTGGGGCTCGATCCCAGGACCCTGAGATCATGACCTGAGCCGAAGGCAGAGGATTAACCCACTGAGCCACCCAGGCACCCCCTGATGACATTTTTAAAACTTATCCCTGCAGTCTTTTTTTTTTTAAGATTATTTATTTATTTATTTGTTAGACAGAGAGAGAGAGAGAGAGAGAGCGAGCGAGCGAGCACAGGCAGACAGAGAGGCAGGTAGAGGCAGAGGGAGAAGCAGGCTCCCTGCCGAGCAAGGAGCCTGATGCGGGACTCGATCCCAGGATGCTGGGATCATGACCTGAGCCGAAGGCAGCCGCTTAACCAACTGAGCCACCCAGGCGTCCCTTATCCCTGCAGTCTTAACATAAACTTCAAATATCTTAAGGTCCCCACAGCTATATTCATTACATTAATATTCTTTCTGATGTGTTTTTATCTGATGTTATCAGAATCATGATGGCTTTAGAGAATGAATGTGATATAATCTTTCTCAGTATGTTTTAACTAGTTTGTGACATTGAAAAGAATGTGTAACATTGAAGAATTAATCCCTAAGTTCCCCAGCACTTAACTGTTTTTGGGGGGGGGGTAGGGGAGGGGGGTTAACCTACTAAATGTCTTTACAATCATCACATTGTCTACATATTATCTCAAATTTATTTAAAAAAGCATTTCCTTTCATTGAGTGTTTGATGATTTTAAGACAATGTGTCCTAACCTCTCACTTTTGTTTTTGTTTTTGTTTTTTGTTTTTTAATTTTAGGTAGGCTCCAAGTCCAACACAAGGTTTGATCCCTGTAACCTAGAGTTCCACATTCTACCGACTGAGCCAGCCGGGTGCCCAGATCTCTCACTATTTTTAACTAGCATGTTCCTGGGTCCACCATCTTTTCTCCATCATGAGCTTCTATGTTTGGGTGTCTCCTTGTGTGTTCTACTTCTCTGCCAATGCAGCTGAGATTGACCTATTTCCAACAATGCTCTTTATCTTGTCCTCTCTGGTTTTCAATCCATTACCTCCTTTGTGATGCAATGCAGACTCTCACATCTCAATGAAAAATAGTAACATCCCTTCCTACATTCTCCCTGTGCTGCATAGGGGTCCGAGTCTGAACATAGGATATCTCTGAAAGTATCAACCGCGTAGGGGTAGGGACTAGCAAATTATGTTTTCCAAATTTCCCAGGTATTTCTTAAGCACTTGAGGCCCTGCTCTGTCTCTTCCAGCTCCCTACACTGGAGTCACTAGAAGACAGATTTAATTGTCTACAGTAGAGCTTGGCTCACGCTGACTCTCGTTAACCACTGTCCCTGGACTCAGACTGAAAACTTGGACCTCAGGTCCCTTTGTCTAGCCCTGACACCTCTCCTCCTTCACATTTATTTATTTATTTATTTCCTTGTTTGGTTTTCAGGAATTTTACGAGCTGGCTGTTAAGTATTAAAGGTTAAAAGAAATACTAGAAGTTAAATTATATAAATCTACAATTAAATTAGAAAAAAGAAAAAAAAATAGAAAAAAGAGAAATACATATTACAAAGTCATTGCTTCCTAATTATCTTGCTACATTTTACTCTTTCTGTTTTGGAGGTTGTCTGTTTCTGTTCCAGCTCTAAGGTGGGAAACTTACTGGATAATGCTAATTACAAATCTACTTTGGCAACATCTTGTTGGAGGCTTGAAAGCAACCCCCCCCCAGGGGTATTTACACCTTGGACCCCAACAAAGTGCTACAAAGTAGGGTTTATTGTTTCATTGACAATTTTTTCTTAAAAGATTTTTATTTTTTAAAGATTTTATTTATTTAACAGACAGAGATCACAAGTAGGCAGAGAGTCAGGCAGAGAGAGGAGGAAGCAGGCTCCCCGCTGAGCAGAGAGCCTGATGCAGGGCTCCATCCCAGGACTCTGGGATCATGACCTGAGCTGAAGGCAGAGGCTTTAACCCACTAAGTCACCCAGGCGCCCCAAGAGATTTTTATTTATTTGACAGACAGAGATCACAAGCAGGTAGAGAAGCAGGCAGAGAAAGAGGAGGAAACAAGCTCCCCGCTGAGCAGAGAGCCAACATGGGGCTCGATCCCAGGACCCTGGGATCATGACCTGAGCCGAAGGCAGAGGCTTTAACCCACTGAGCCACACAGGCACCCCGACAATCTTTTCTTAAGAAAGTAATGGGAGTGTTTAAAATGTAGATTAAGCTGAAAAATGTGTAGTGTCTGTAGCCTTTATACTATGAAGAGCTCCAAAGAAATTCATGGAATATTCTTCCAGTACTTGAAAACTATTACCAGATTCGGCAAGGGGGGCACCTGGGTGGCTCAGGAGGTAAGCGTCTGCTTTTGGCTCAGGGAGCCCAGGGTCCTGGGATGGAGCCCTACATGAGGCTCCCTGCTTAGCAGGGAGCCTGCTTCTCCCCCCCCCACTCTGCTCCCCCACCCCATGAGCTCTCTCTTCTCTCTCTCAAATAAATAAATAAACTTTTTAAAAATTCGGCAAAAAAGTTGCTCACATCATTGAGGAATGAATGTAATTGAGTTTCATTTACTTTTTCTTATGAAATTAAGTTAAACAAAGTATCAACCAACACTCATGTTGGACCTAGATTCTTCTGTCAGTTGCAACCATAGGCTGGCAACAGATACAGAGCCTAGAAAAAATTAAGGAACCATTCTTTGATAATCAACAGACCATGTGGAATTTATAATAAAAGTAGTGTATACTTTATTATTTGCAAATTGTGTGCTACCTATCCTTTATATCATTAAAATTTTAAAAAAATATGGATATACGTATATGCATACTCTGTTCTGAGTGCCAGTCGCTAAACATTCACCAACAAACCACTGTCTAAGCTTCAGTGTTCTCATCTGCAGAGTAGGATGCCACCACCTTTCCCCCTCCCATGTGTTAGATAAGACATGAACCTAAGGTCCACCGGCCCACTACTGCTGGCCAGGTCAGAGGGGGAGGGGCCTTTGCAACTCCCTCACTTGGGGTCCTTGTTCTCCACTATAAAAGCTACCTCTTGGGGTGCCTGGGTGGCTCAGTCAGTTAAGCATCTGCCTTCAGCTCAGGTCATAATCTCAAGGGTCCTAGATTCAAGCTCTGCTTAGCGAGGGGAGTTTGCTTCTCCCTCTCCCTCTGCCCCTACCCTTGCTTGTGCTCTCTCACTTTCCCTCCCAAATAAATAAACACAATATTTATTTATTTATTTATTTATTTATTTATTTATTTGACAGACAGAGATCACAAGTAGGCAGAGAAGCAGGCAGAGAGAGAGGAGGAAGCAGGCTCCCTGCTGAGCAGAGAGCCTGACGTGGGGCTCTATGCCAAGACCCTGGGATCATGACCTGAGCCGAAGGCAGAGGCTTTAACCTACAGAGCCACTCAGGCACCCTAAATACAATCTTGAAAAAAAAGAAAAAGTTGGGACGCCTGAGTGGCTCAGTTGTTAAGCATCTGCCTTTAGCTCAGGTCATGATCTCAGAGTCCTGGATTCAAGCCCTGAATCAGCCTCCCTGCTGAGCAGGGAGGCTGCTTCTCCCTCTGCCTGCCGCTCTCCCTCTGCTTGTGCTCTCTCTCTCATTCTGGCAAATAAATAAATAAAATCTTTAAAAAAAAAAAAAGCCTTCTTGATTCTATGGTCTGTGAGTGCTGTCTCCACCAATCACCCCATTCTGTGTCTTCATCATGTTTCCTTCTCTGGGGACCACTTCCCTGGGTTCTAAAAACATCTATCTACTCTAGGTTAAGAACAAAAACAAAAGTTCTTCTCTGATTCCAAGCTACCATTCCCACTTTGTCCAGACCTCCTCTGCCAGCCGTCTACACAGAAAAGTCAAGCTGTTCCTCCCCAGTTCCCAGTCACCTCTTACCCTATGCCATCTGCCCTCCACCAAGGAACCTGCTCTCTCAAAAGTTTCCAATGACCCACTTGCCAGAGTCAACACCCCCACTCTGGCCTCATCTGACTTCAGCTCTTCCTGAAAGTGCTCCTGTCCTCCAAAATGGCATTTTTTCCTGGGTTTCCTTGTTATCTCCGCTCACTTCCTTCCCCACAGTCTCCTCTAATTCTCTTCACATGCGTGAAGAGATCACTCCACAACAATCAATATCTAGCATCCCCATCCTTCCTAGCAGCAGAATTATAGTCAGACACGTGGGTCCCTAGGAAGAAAGGCATTTTGGACTCTCCCATGCAGCCAGGTGTGACCAAGTTCTGTCCCACAGGACACAAATGAGACTCTACAACGAACATTGTGCCTTCCATTTTCTTTTTTTTTTTTTTTTATCATGAAAAAACTGTATTTAGATTTAGCCAGCTGGACTCAGTTTAGATGATCCCAATTTTGTTGGCAACATCCAAAGCATCATAGTCAGGGGCCAGTCGAACGTATGCCTTCTTCTCTCCATCAGGCCTGATTAAGGTGTTGACCTTGGCTACATCAATGTCATAGAGCTTCTTCACAGCCTGTTTGATCTGGTGCTTGTTGGCCTTGACATCCACAATGAACACAAGTGTGTTGTTGTCTTCTATTTTCTTCATGGTTGACTCAGTAGTCAGGGGGAACTTGATGATGGCATAATGATCAAGCTTGTTTCTCCTGGAGGCACTCTTTCGAGAATATTTGGGCTGCATTTGGAGACGCAGAGTCTTGGGTCGTTGGAACGTAGGTGATGTGCAGATCTTTTTTTTTTTGTGACTGTGGACACCTTTCAGCACCACTTTCTTGGCCTTCAAAGCCTTTGCTTTGGCTTCGGCTTTGGGAGGGGCAGGGGCTTCCTTCCTAGCTTTCGGCACCATCTTCATAAAAGGGCCATTTTCTTTTCTTTTTATTTATTTAAGCGATCTCTACACCAACATGGGGCTCAAACCCATGACCCTGAAATCAAAAGTCACAGGCTCTTCTGAGCGAGCCAGCCAGGTGCCCCCACGGTGTCCTTCAAATCAAAGTGCCTGTCCTCCCCTTCCTCAAACCACTCCCACAGGAGGGGTGTATCCCTGTCTCTATTTTTAAAAAATCATCAACCCCTCTCTACACAGCTCCACAAGCCTCATTCAATAAAATAAATATTTTATTTATTTGAGAGAGAGAGAGAGATCACAAGTAGGCAAAGAGGCAGGCAGAGAGAGCCGGGAAGGAGGCTCCCCATTGAACAGGGAGCCCGATTCCGGGCTCAATCCCAGGACCCCGAGATCATGACCTGAGCCAAAGGCAGAGGCTTAACCCACTGAGCCACCCTGGCGCCCCCTGGTGGAATATCTTATTATTCACCCAGCACACATACATACTGAGACTGCTAGTTCCTTTGGGAATCCTCCCTAGCTCCACTCACTACCCTCAATGTACCTACAATTCTCCGGACATCTGTGGAAGCCTCCCTGACTCCAGCCTCTCCCCAGTGCCCAGCGCTGGTCAGGTAGAGGTTCCCAGAGGGCCCCCCACACCTGCAGCCATGTTTCCCTGGCAAGGCTGTGCAGAGCCCATTAGGCTCCACATTTCCCAGGCCCTACCGTGGGAAATCCCAAGTAGGTCTTGAGGGGTGGGAGGAGGGGAGACCCAAAAAGCTGGTCTGCAGATTTTTCTGGTCTGGTGGTCAGCAGGCTGGGGAGGCCTGACCTTCAGGGGAGACCAGAGCTCTCCATGCACCTGGATCCGGTATGGACTGGGGACCAGCCTCCCAACATTCATTACCCTCCGTGCCTTGGAGCCTTTGTGCTCCTGTTCCCACGACAGGAACGCCCTCCTCTCCTTGATTACAAGGTGAATCCCCATTCATCTCTGAACATCTGTCGCCAATGTCAGCTCCTCTATGGCCCTCTCCCAAATCTGAGTGATGATTCCCTCGACTCGTCATTCATGCAAACGTTTATTGAGGGCCATTACATGCCAGGTCTGTAATTACAAAGATAACACACCCATTCTGCCTTTGAGTCTGGGTTGCGGAGGCAGACAGACAAGTTCAAAACATTTCATTGCTATTCATCTTTTCTCTTCTTTATACAAATCATGCACGCACCTTATAAAACATTCCAAAAATATAAAGAAGCAGTCCCTTGGTCAGTCATAGCTATTACTAATACTTGGATATGTAATTATCCAGGTTGGATTTAGTATTTAACAAAATTGGGTTGTAAACATAATGTTCTGCTTCCTTTGTTTTATACATCTGTCCACACTCAGGGTGTGCAAATGGGCGGGCATGCCACCAGGGGCTCGATTCCCTGATAATGGAAGCTTTGGTCGTTTCCAACTTTTCTCTATTGATGCTGTATAATATCACTGTGACACATATACATTTACTTGCATGAGTGTCTCTAAGGGATAGAATCCTAGGGGCAGAATCCCAGAAGTAAATGACAAAACATTCACAGCCAGCCCCAAACTGCTGTCCGTAAAGCTGGGACCATTTCTACACCTCACCAAAAAATGTCTGAGAATAGGGGAGGAGCAGAGGGAAGGGGAGAGAGAGGATCTCAAGCAGGTTCCATGCCTATCAGGACCTGAGGCGAACTCAAGAGTCAGATGCCGCCTGAGCCACCTAGGCACCTCTTGAACAGATAAATTATAGTACCACTTCTATTCATAGCAGAGGCACACAGAAGAGGGTGGGCTTTCTCAAGAAAAGCAGCCAAACTGCTCCTTCCACACTTTAACATGAAAGGAATAGAGTTTTCTAGAAATGGGCCTTTGGGTTGGGTATTTCAGGGAGAGGAAGCAGCAGGCACTAGGCCCCAAGGGTGAAAAGGCATGGCAGTATCTGAAGAAATGTGCTTGGGTGGCAAGGAAGGCCAGAACAAGGATCAGAGTCAGGTCATAAGATCCTTCATGGTTTCCAGAGACTTTGTGCAGACTTTTAACAAGAGCGCAGTTTGCTGAGCTGCAGCAGTGGCCCAAAAAGTGTCACACTAAACTTGGGTCTCTATGTCAGGCTCCTGCCCACGGCATGACCCAAAGATCCCCAAGTGTTGGCTCATCGGGCGATGACTAGAGAGAACCCATCCTTCCAGAATCCATCCATCCCTCCTCTCTATTCCCTCTCTTTCAAGGCTGAGAGTTTGTTTTCCTCACAAGACTATGTGCGCCCTGGGGAAGGCAAAAGTTCTGTCTACTAGCTCCTTGTGAAGGAGTTTTATTTCCAGAGTTTACTGTGCCCGGCATCCTCAGAGGGGTGTTGAATCAATGCTAAGTCATGAAGGAAGGGCCAAACCACTTTCAGGATTGGACACAGAATGCTGGCATTGAAGATGCCACGAATGGCTGGCCTATCCCAAGTCCTCAGATGATAGCAGGAGGAACTCAGGTGTCAGGGGTCCGCCATGATTCAGTCTGTATATTGGCAGAACGATGACTGACCCTGTCTCCAAGCGGCATCATGGGATGCAAGGAACCAGTCCTACTTGGGGGCGAGCATGGCCCAGATGGTTGCCAGGGACAATGCGTCTCTGGGCAAGCTCCTGGAATAAGCCATCACTCCCCAAGAGGCTGGCTTCCATCTGGGATGGGAGGGAGTCCCAACAGCTCCTATCATGTATCCAGTGGGCCCCACTCACAGTGAGTCAGGCACTCGCTAAACACTTTTTTTTTAAGATTTTATTTATTTGAGGAAGAAAGTGAGCGTGAACACGGAGAGCTACAGAAGGAAAGGGAGAAGCAGACTCCCCACTGAGCAGGGAGCCTGACGTGGGGCTCCATCCCAGGATGCTGGGATCATGACCCGAGCCAAAGGCAGACGCCTAACCGACTGAGCCACCCAGGTGCCCCTAAACACTTTCTATATGTGAGCTCATTTAATCCTCACAGTCATCCTGTTATTGACTCCACTGTACCGATGAGAAAACTGAGGCACAGAGAGGTAACAGGGTCAGTGGAGGAGGTAGGACCTGACCCCAGGCAGCCCTCCCCACTGCACCATTATGGCTGACTGGGGATTTGGAAGGCTCTCTGATTTCTCTTTCTGCAGGTGTGCTCTGGGGAGATGAAAATGACAGCGCCCAGCCAGGGGTAGCCTCTCCGTAAGTGTCTTGATGACGAGATGAACGTGTGAATGAATGGAAGCAGCCAGAAAGGCTCTGGAGCCAGGCACTGGAGACTGTTCCCAACCCCCTAGATCACTGTCAGTGGAGCAAATACCGGTTGAAACTGGGGCAGGGGGCAGGCCACCAGGGCTCCCTCCTCTGGCCCCATGGTTCGCTCATTCACACACAGGCACTTAAGACATAAAGGTGCAGGGAATTGCTCCAGTAATTCCACTGCAGCTTGGGGCAGACAGGAGTTCTTCTGGGAGGTCAGGATCCAGACTCAATCAGGAATCTCGTAGCAGCAAACCCATTTGAATCAGAAACCAGGATGAAACCATGTGCCATCTGATTGTTTTTCCATTTTGCTTTTCGTTTTCAGACTGCACGCAGACACACTCATTCCCCTTCAATCACACACGATACACACACTTAAGCTACTGCTGTTCTGCTTGTCCTAGGCGAGTGAATGAAGCAATCACTGACTGGGAGCTCGTGTCGGGCAGGGTGAAGGGACGGAGGACCATCCTGCACAAGAAGGAAATACCCACCTTGGCTTCAAAGAAGTGCTTGGCACCTTTGACGCCCTCCTGGGCCACATCGATCTCGGAGAGCTTGGCCAGAGCCATCAGCCCACTGTCTTCCTCCAGCTCCCCTGCCGCAGCCTTGTGGAACACCAGCAGGAACTGCAGGAGAGGGTTGATCAGAGTCCAGGTCAACCTCATGAAAACACCTACAGTGATTCCCCTCCAGCCCAGGGGAAAGTCATGATTGCCAAGCCTACAAGAAAGAGTGTCAATATGTGTGTGGGACCAATTAGATTGCTTACTTTTGCTAGTGTTCTCTATTTTTTTTTAAAGATTTTATTTATTTACTTGACAGACAGAGATCACAAGTAGGCAGAGAGCAGGCAGAGAGAGAGGAGGAAGCAGGCTCCCCGCCAGCAGAGAGCCTGATGCTGGGCTCGATCCCAGGACCCTGAGATCATGACCTGAGCTGAAGGCAGAGGCTTTAACTCACTGAGCCACCCAGGCGCCCCTATTTTTTTTTTTCTTTTCAAGATTTTATTTTGTAAGTAATTTCTACATCCAGTGTGGGGTTTGAACTCACCATCCCAAGATCAAGAGTCATATGCTCCACCGACTAAGCCAGCCAGGCGCCCCTCCCAAGTGTTTTCTTTTTTCTTTTTAAGATTTTATTTATTTGTTAGAGAGCGTGAGCAAAGGCAGACAGAGTGGCAGGCAGAGGGAGAAGCAGGCTCCCTGCTGAGCAAGGAGCCCGATGCAGGACTTGATCCCAGGACGCTGGGATCATGACCTGAGCTAAAGGCAGCCGCTTAACCAACTGAGCCACCCAGGCGTCCCCTAAGTGTTTTCTAAGAGATCTTTACAGAAACAGGTATGTTTCAGATACTTGAGCTATCACTTACCTTTTCATTGTATGTATGATCATTTTTGACTTCTAAAAATTTTATATAACTTATCAGTCTTTTTCTTCTCTCTCACCAGCACACCAGTGTTATGCTGAGAAAAACCTTTCTTGCCACCAAGGTTACAGAAACAATCACCTATGTTTTTGTCTCTTGCTTTTATGACTCCTTTTTTTTTGCTAAACGTGTAAATATTTAATCTTTGAAATTTATTCTGATCTATCCTGGGAGGTTGATCATTAACCCTTTTTTCTTCCAAATGGTTAGTTAGCGATCCATAGCGACATAGCGACACCATTTATGGAATAATCCATCCTCTTCCTCCAGATTCCAAATTGTGGCCCGAATGCATTCATCTTTAAAGCCAATTTGTTCTAAAAAAGCCTCCCCAGGATATATCCCCCTACCCCCGCCACAGGACATATTTTTAAATAAATAAGTCGGGCTGAAAAGGCAAGTCTCCCATCTTCCAGCCCTTTCCCAAGATGATTTTAGACTTTTACTTCTCTAAAGAATTTTGGCAAATTTATTTGTCAAATAACCATTGTCGGGGCACCTGGGTGGCTCAGTGGGTTGAAGCCTCTGCCTTCGGCTCAGGTCATAATCCCAGGGTCCTGGGATCGAGCCCCACATCGGGCTCTCTGCTCAGCAGGGAGCCTGCTAACTCCTCTCTCTCTCTCTCTCTCTGCCTGCCTCTCTGCCTACTTGTGATCTCTGTCTGTCAAATAAATAAATAAAATCTTTAAAAAAAAAAACAAAACCATTGTCCAGACTTCTATAATTTGTTTTTTTCCAAGTCAGCACTGAAAGAGGCCTCTCCAGGTTTTCGGTGCTATGTAAAACACGAGGGTCTACAAGGGAATTTTGAGTTTTCAGGATTTTTTTTTCCTTCATGCCCATCCCCTCTACAAAATGGTTTCCCCAAGGGGAAAGAACATTACCTAAGTAGACTGAGGGGGCAAACAACTCCAACGGGCTTTTCCAAATTCCAACTTGGGTGTGTTTTCCTGCCAAGACTCTTAGTCCCTAGAGGGAAGTGTGTTTCGTTAAATGAAGTCTCAGCCTCTACCACCACTAACCCCAAAACGTCACTCGGATAAGCCTGTCTTTGTAATTCTTGCTTCGGGTCCCCGAACTCCACAGTAGACCTTGCCACATGTGAAGCAAGGGATGAAGCAAGATTCTCGAATACATAGCTTTGCGAAGGCTGCTGTGGGCCCCTTGGCTCCACGGAAATGCCACGTTGGTCCACCTGCAGCTTCAAACTTCCTCACTAGAGGCCAGCAAAGACTCAGTTTGCTGCAGACTATCAGAGCCATAATATGGGCTCTAAGTGTTGGAAATAAGCCCTTGGGAGGTGAGACTCCCAAGAACAGGATGGAGGGCAAGGGGGCTACGGGGGACAGTTGTAGTCAGGCTCTCATGAAGAGAAGGCAGTAGCCAAGATGTCAGCAATGGAAATGTGAGCCACCTGCAGGGGGAAGGAGTGAAAACCTGTTCCTCGGGGCCCTGCCCACCCTTAAAATATTTACAGCTTAGGTGCGCCTGGGTGGCTCAGTGGTTAAGCCTCTGCCTTCAGCTCAGGTCATGATCTCAGGGTCCTGGGATCGAGCCCCACATCAGGCTCTCTACTCAGCTGGGAGCCTGCTTCCCCGCCTCTCTCTGGCTGCCTCTCTGCCTACTTGTGATCTCTGTCTGCCAAATAAATAAAAAAATATTTACAGCTTACAGAAACATCCCCCCCATCCCTCCCTTGCTCCACAAGGCAAATACAAAACAGGCAGCCCCTCCACACTGGGAAGGCAGCTCTAGAAAGCTGGAGAATGGGGGTCCCTGGGTGGCTCAGTCATTAAGTGTCTGCCTTTGGCTCAGGTCATGATCCCAGGGTGGGTCCTGGGATCCAGCCCCGCATCAGGTTCCCTGCTCTGTGGGAAGCCTGCTTCTCCCTCTCTCACTCCCCCTTGCTTGTGTTCCCTCTCTTGCTGTCTCTCCCTCTGTCAAATAAATAAAATCTTTTAAAAAAAAAAAAGTTGGAAAATGGCCCCAGCTTAGCAAAAATCCAAGTGACCTTGGTGGGGGGCGGGGCAGTGTCTCCTTATCCCTGAGATTCATTTTTCTCACATCTACAGTGTATGTGGTATTTACAGGCAGCTTAAAGTATTCCTCATGGATCTTTTTCCCCACATGTGCTCATTTTCACTCTGCCAGCTCACAGAGGACCAAAGCAGCCCTGTCTTAATTTAGGGGTCCTGACGCCAGCCAGTTAAAGAAAGGAAAAAAAAAAAAAGAAAAATCCAGCCTCAACCTGTACATGTTCAGCCTCTCAGAAAAGCATGCCAGGCATTCCCATTTGATTTTATTGTAATCACCAACTCCTGAATGACAATTTCTCTGACTGCCCAGCCTTGTTTGTCTTCCTATTTATAGTCTACAAAGACTGGTATGTTGTGGGGAATTGGAAAGTGTCCTAGTTGTGACTATGAGCAAAGCAGGGAGGGGGGAGAGAAGGAGCAGAAAACAAAGAAACACAGAGAGAGAACTAACAAGGCTAAAAGAGTAATTTCAGGCACAAGCTATCAAACACATCTGATAAATTTAAAGGATTTTTTAATTTAATTTTTTTTTAAGTAAGCGCTATCCTTAATGTGGGGCTCCAACTCATGACCCCAAGATCAGGAGTCGCATGCAGGCACCCCTGAACTTAGAAAAAAGAAAAACCTAATTTCATGGCCCTGACCGGTAATACAGACATTTGCCCTGAATCAGCACTCTAAGATCACAAGTGACAGAAACAAACTTGTTGGCTTAAGCGAAGAGGAGGTTTCTGTTATATAAAAACGTTCACTTATCCTTGCAGGAACAGCCAGCTGCAGAACCAATCTGCAGTGCTTCACCC
>ML111497.1:0-35737 GCA_003697995.1 Taxidea taxus jeffersonii | reverse complement strand
AATTTCATATTCCCAGGACAGGAAATCTAGTGGACCTAGTCCCGCCAGGGGTCCACCCATGGTCCAATCAACAATGACGCTGACGGGCAACCTAACACCAGCCAGGGCCCCACTCAAAGGAAGGTAGGGTAGAAGGAGAGAATGAAACCTTTAATTCCCAGTCCGGACAGGAATCCAGGAAACCCATCACCCAACCTTTGTACAAAACCACCGCACATCTGGCCTTGGAGCAATTTTTCTTTGAGAGAGATATAATGGAGGGGCACCTGCATAAGCTCGGTCAGTTAAGCCTCTGCCTTCAGCTCAGGTCATAATCCCAGGGTCCTGGCATCAAGCCTCGAATCAGGCTCCCTGCTCATCGGGGAGCCTGCTTTTCCCTCTCCCATTCCCCTTGCTTGTGCTCTCTCTCCCTCTGCCAAATAAATACAATTTTAAAAAATCAGCTACAGAGATAGAATTGCTAACCTTACTCGTCACATTGTCAACGTTTGGTCTCTGGTCATGAAACGCTGCATGACCACTTTTAAGGGTTCCATGTATGTCATTTTCCTAACAGCCCCAAATGTGCATGCATTGTTTTCTTTCTTTATTTTTTTTTAAAGTAGGCTCCATGCCCAATGTGGGGCTTGAACTCAGAATCAAGAGTTGCAAGAGGGACGTGCTCTACGGACTGAGCCAGCCAGGTGCACCTGCGTGCGTTCTTTTCATAACTGGAAAGGAAATGGTTTAAAAGAAAGATCAATTGCTTTGTACATTGGGGAAGAGTAGCATAATAGTACTTAACAGAGACATGCCTTCCATACCAAAGAGCTTTTATGTGCATGTGACTTGCTTTGGTCAAGTTAATCCAAAGAGAAAGAAAGGGAACAGAAGCATTCGTTAAGGACCTACTAAGTGCCAGGTTGTGAGGAAAGAACTATAGAAGTGAGCAATTTTGTCTGTCTGGCAACCTGGCCCCCGCATGATGATGATGGTGGACTGTTGGCTATGGTACCCTGCGGACCCCATCAATCACAGTCCCCTGATTGCAATGACTGGTCCAGGAGGTGGGGACACATCCCCAGTAGCAGCACTCAGAGGCCAGCTGAGGCTGGTTCGCAGACCCACAGCTGCTAACCTGGGACAATGGAACCTGGAGCTGCTGGCGGCCATCTTGGCAGGCATCAGGGAGAACATGCGATGTGGAAAGAAAAGGTGAGGTGGACACAGAAGAAAGCACGGTTGAGCTGTGACCAGAGAAAGATACCGCACTTCTGTGCCCAACGCATCTCCACTTCTTCATCTCCCGCCTACAGGAGCTGAGAGTTTGTTTGTTCTTTTCCTGTGTAAATGAGCTGGCATTCTGTCACTAGCCATCAGGAGTTCCAACTGATTCCAGCATGGAGAGAGAACTCCCTTCTCACAACAGTCCTGAGGGAAAGCTATTAACACGGCTTTGTTTTTTTAGAGTTTATTTATTTAGAGAGAGACAGACAGGCAGTGGGAGCAGGGGGAGGGGCAGAGGGAGAGGAGAATCTCAAGCAGACTGCCCACTGAGGGCAGAGCCAGACATGGGGCTCCATCCCATGACCCTGAGATCATGACCTGGGCTGAAATCAAGAGTTGGAAGCTTAATCCACTGAACCATCCAGGTGCCCCTTAACACTCGTATTTTATTTTTTAAAGATTTTATTTATTTGTCAAAGAGAGAGAGAGAGAGCACACAAGCAAGGGGAGCGGCAGGCAGATGGAGAAGCAGACTCCCTGCTGAGCAGGAAGCTCAATCCCAGGACCCTGGGATCAAGACCTGAGCCGAGGGCAAACGCTTAACCGACAGAGCCACCCAGGCATCCCGACACCCTTATTTTATTTTATTATTTTTATTTATTTATTTGACAGAATGAGGGAGAGGGAGAGCATGAGAGGAGAGAGGGTCAGGGGGAGAAGCAGACATGCTGCTGAGCAGGTATCCCCATGTGGGACTCGATCCTGGGACTCCAGGATCATGACCTGACTGAAGGCAGTCGCTTAACCAACTGAGCCACCCAGGTGCCCCCTCCTTTTTTTAAATTTTATTTACTTGTTTTTTTGAGAGAGAGATCACAAGTAGGCAGAGAGGCAGGCAGAGAGAGAGGAGGAAGCAGGCTCCCCGCTGAGCAGAGAGCCCGATTCGGGGCTCAATCCCAGGACCCCGGGATTATGACTCGAGCCGAAGGCAGAGGCTTTAACCCACTGAGCCACCCAGGTGCCCCTTCACCCCTATTTTAAAAAGACAGAAAAACAGAGGTCCAGAAGTAAAATAACTTGCTCAAGGTATGCAGCTCTGTGTGGAGACTGAGCTCTGACTGGAAGCCTCTTGTCATTACATAAGCCAAGTATCAGCACACCAGTGGCTCCCAATACTGGTGGGAATCAGCAGAATGGGCCGCCTGGCTGGCTCCACTGGTAAGAGTGTACAACTCTTGATCTTGGAGTTGTAATTTCAGGCCCAACACTGGGCACAGAAATTACTTAAAAATAAAATTTGAAAAAAAAAAAAAGAAAAGGAAAGGAAAAAAACAACTAAAAAACTAGGAGGCTGGGCTGTGAGTATTTATGGCAAACATAACCTCACCTCCAAATCCTGCCCTTCCGGGCACAACTGCTAGAGATGGGACCACAACGGGACTCAGAGGAACAAAGGACCGACAGGAATGTCACTGAGGCTTTGCAATGCGGGTAACAGGAATACTTTGGAGATTTCCAAACCTCTGATGTCCACCTGTGGGCATTTCTGTGGGAAATGGCCAAACCTGAAGCTAAGAAAAGCAAACCAAGCATCTTGGATTTGGCAGGGAGCATGTCTGGGTAGGCTCCTGGGACTGTGTCTCGAGTCGGCCAGTGACCCGCACAGACCTCTCAATACCTGCTTGATTTCCGTTCCCCCCAAGTCACAATTTGCACAGACGCTCTTTCCCTGGTATTGCCTCCAAAGCTTCACCCACACGAAAGCTTTTACCTCCTCTACCCCAGGGATAGCTAGGCTGAAGGAGCCAATGCCCAGCACGAATGAGAGGCAAGGGAGCCAGAGGGACAGCTGTGGAGGCAAGCACGGCAGCTGATCAGGGGAGGCTGTGGGCACCGAGCCTGCCACCCAGGTCCAGCCTTGGGCTGGAACATGATTTCATGCCAAGTGCTGACCGTGTTGGCCCTCTAGCTCCTTAGCTCTGGAAGGAGAAGGAGAAGCCTTGCCTAGAATATCCTGAGGGTTATGCCCAACACAGGTTTTCTGGGATCTTCTATTTCTGCATCTGCCAGTTCAGGAAATGAAGAGAAGGGGGAATCTGGAGCTGATCTGTGGGCAGGGAGATGTAAGGCCGGTTTCACCACAGCTGGGAAGGGGACTCACTGCTGCCGGTTCAGCCCCGGGGACCTCAGGAAGAACATCCATGGGCCCTATTGAGCCTGGAGAGAAGACCTGTACTTGGGCAAAGCTCTCACCATCAGGAACCAGGATGCTGGAACTCCAGTGTTTCTGGAGTAACCAAGGTCACACACCAGGAAGCAAGGACAGTGCTCTCTAGTCCCAGACCCCGAGGGCCCCGCTGAGATTGGACAGAATGGGACTGCTAATGCTCAGAGCTTCGGGCCCGGATGTTGTCCCCAAACCTGTTCTGACACTAGCGCACAGACACGACTGGAGGCTTCACAGTAAGACTCAAGCACATAAGACATGGAACCCTTCCTTGCGGGGCTGCATCCCTGCCTTGGAAGAAACCCAGGTCCTTGAGACTTTCCCCGCAGCCAGAAACAGCTTTATCACCAAAGTTCTCACACATTCAGAGATCAGACTTTGAATCTACTTGCACTCTTCCAGAAAGATCTGTATGTGGAAATTTTGCCTGCAATTTCAGGGATTCTAAGGCCAAAAAGCCCATTCTTGGACTGTTATGGGGACCCAGGGAACTCCAGGAGCACAGAGTAAGAGCCTTCGTTTAATTGCTTTTTGACCATCTTTAAGTTGCTTATTGTAAGAGCTTAAAGTTTTAATATCTAAAAAAGTATAAAATCATAAAACTACCAAAACTTTGCACCCACACATATCCACTATGTGGTAAACATCCTTCCAGATATCTCAACACTCAAACATTCGCCCAAAGGAGGTTGTCCTACGCACAGTGACTTTCTATCTGTTCACCGACCATTCTTCCATGAACCACGCTTCACGAGCTTCTTAAAGAGCTCTTTAAAAGAACTCTAGGTTGACTGTCCAATCAACACTCTGGAGAGGCTAAAGCTACTTGTGCTCCAGGGGCCCCTAACTGTGGGGCTCTTCCTGGGGGCCCTCTGCACAGGGGCTCAGGGCCAACGGGTACCTCGCGGAAGCTGAGCTGGCCATCGAAGTCCTCGTCCACTTCCTTGATCATGTTTTTCAGGCCCAGGTGGGTCTGGGGGGCACCCAGCTTCTCCATCATCAGCTTCAGCTCCATCAGGTCAATGAAGCCATCCCGTCCAGCATCATACCTGCAGGGGCAAAGGAAGGATGCTGACAAGGGACCACCATGGCCAGGAACACAGGACACTTGATCATAGGACACAGGATGATAGCACACTTGATCATAGGATACCTAATTCTTTTGGCCTCATTTACTGGAAAATAATTCAGTCACCTGCTGCTTGGCAGTGTCCATGTGGGTCACAGGGTCGGAAGGGGACCCCCTTCTTGAAACGCCTTAGGGCACTGCACAACATGATTCAAGGGGATCTTGTTCCACATGGTTGTTGTCATGTCCTTTATCCCCTCAGTGAGGCTGTAAGTTTCTTGAGGATGAAAAACATGCCCGCTTACCTTTATGCCCCCCACTTTTGGTGAGCAAACACTGACCGAACCTCCTGAGGCCAGGCAACAAGTCACAGAGCGAGCCCAGGCATCCCGACATTCTCCCAGAGGGCAATTCCAGAAGCTGCCCATTGGGTCCCATTTATTTATTTATTTATTTGAGAGCGAGAAAGAGAGCGAGCACAGGAGGGAGCAGGGGGAGGAGCACAAGGAGTTGGAGGAGCAGACTCCATGCTGAGCAGGGACCCCCTTGGGGCTCAATCCCGGGACCCCGAGATCATGACCTGAGCCGAAATCAAGAGTCAGATGCCCACCCAACTAAGCCACCCAGGCACCCTTCTCCGTCCATCCTTCTGTTCTCCTGCTTGTGGAAGCTGGTCCCCACCCTTGCACCTGGCTGTCCTGGCCCCAGCTCTCTGGTTTTATGCTTGACCCCCTCACCCTCATCTAGCCTCCAGGTCCAAATAGTCACATCTGTGCAAGTGACTGCTGAGAGGGGACCTGGCTCTGCCCTGTTGCCTGGATTTTACCACAAAGCCAGCATCTCTGTTGGTGTCCCTCTAGCCCCCCTGCCTGGAAACAAACTCAGCCTCACCACAGTGGGGGGATCCTGGCCCTGCCCTCTACCCCTTGGTGCTTGGGCTAAGAGGAGCCTACTTCAGCCTTCTGTTCTCTGCTTTCTGCCAAACTGTCCACCCCCTACTCCTCCACACACCTGGGCTGTGACAGGGTTTTCTCACAGAATTCCCTCCCCAGTCTCCCTTCAAGTCCTTCCCATTTTCTGCTCCTCAGGGATCCTTTGCTCTCCAGGTAAGAACACCTTGCATTAAAAAGCAAATCAGTTCACAGTAGCCAAAAGGGGGAAACAACCCAGGTGTCCACTTTCGATGAACAGATAAACAAAATGCAGTATATCCAAATATGGTGTATTTTTACAAGAGAATATTATTCACCATAAAAAGGAGGGAAAATCTGACACATGCTACCTCAGGGAGGAACCGGGACAACATTAAGGCAGGGCTGAGATAAACCAGACAGAAAAGGATAAATACTGTGTAACCATCCTTTTCTGAGGGACTCAAGAAAAGTCAGAGCGGAGACAGAAAGTAGAACAGTGGCTACCCGGACCTGAGGGAGTGGCTGTTTCATGGGTTAGAATTTCAGTGTGGGATGAGGAAAAGGTCCAGAGAAAGACGCAGTGATGGTCACACAAGGGGCTGAATGTATACCAAACGGCAGACCTACATGGTCAAGGTGGCAAATTTTATGTGTATTTTCCCCACAGTAAAAAGAGAAACCAATCCAGCTCCTTCTCTATCTAACCCCCACCCCACCCTCCCAACAACAAAAGCCCACCATTGTTGGCAGCCACACAACTACCCACCAAGGAATGCAGCCTGTGGGCAATCAGAAATCTAAGCCGGAGGGCTGGTGGAATTTTGAGGCCCACGTGGTCAGGCCCAGAACTCCCCAGCGAGCTGTTCCAGCCTCAGCAGCCAACTCATGCCATTCCTCCCACCCTGAATGGACCTCCCACCACCTGGCAGTCCTCAGTGGCCTTCTGTACCCCAAGCTCAGGGAGCTGCCCCCTTCCTTCTCTGTTAGCCAACAGCCCCGTTGTCAGTCCTCTAGCACTCAGTAGATGCCACCTCCCCCTGCTGGGTATTTCCTAATGCAGCAGCTATGTTCCCAAGATCCCAAATCCTGAAGGAAGGAGGCCACAGTCCTCCCCACCCTGTGACAGTCTTCTCCACTCCAGGCCGGCCCCACACATTGCGGGATGTGGGCCCAGTCAGTGGGGGGCACCCAAGAAAGGTTAATGGACTGAAGACCCCATGCAAGGATGGGAGTGAAAGGAACCAGCAGTATCTGGCCCTGGGAAACAGGCCACTGTCTTCCCATGATGCATTTAAACTTCCCAGGAACGTTCCCGAAGAGCAGAAAGAGCTGGACTGTGTGTGGACATGACAGAGAAGGATATGAACCAACACAGGAAAGAGCTTTCTGCGAGAAAGAGCCAATTAGAGTAAGACCTGAGGTAAGAAGAGCTCTTACGAACAGGCTGGAGGGACAGCCTCTGCTACAAGGAGTTCTAGTCAAAATAAACAGGCTTCTTTAGTGTGGAACTTTCCAGAGCCTTCCTATGGTCGTCTGAAACCTACCACAGGGAAACAGAGAACACAGACTCATTTGATCACACAATCCTCTGTGTTCGGGAACTTTCCACTAAAAAAGGGCACATCTTGGCAACCTGGTGTTCCAAGGAAAATGCTTTGGGAAATGCCTCTCGGAACAATTCAAGGTTAGAAGGACAGTCAGTTAAACTACCAACAATGCTGGGATTTTGAATAAATGTCCTCTCCCCAGGGCGTGTCTCAGCCAAGTTTGCAGAGAGGAGGAGCACCAGCACGCAGAAGGATATGCATCTAAGATGGGAATAGCTGGGGGCAAAAAGCAAAAAGGGGTAAGGTCTCAACAGGAAGAGAAAGGGGAGCAGTGAAAAGCCCAGGTATGGGGGCGCCTGGGTGGCTCAGTGGGTTAAAGCCGCTGCCTTCGGCTCGGGTCATGATCCCAGGATCCTGGGATCGAGCCCCACATCGGGCTCTCCGCTCTGCGGACAGCCTGCTTCCTCCTCTCTCTCTCTCTGCCTCTCTGCCTACTTGTGATCTCTATCAAATAAATAAATAAAATCTTTAAAAAAAAAAAAAAAAGCCTAGGTATGTGGGGGCGGGGAGGGTCCCAGAACCAGAGAGAAGCTGGAAAGGGGGAGGGAGGAACAGGTCAGGTAACCTGCAGGAATTGGTCCTCACCTAGCAGGGGAAGAATGGAGTGGGGTTTGCTGCTCACATAACCTCCAGCAAGTATGGCCTCCCCCAGCACAGTAGGGCTGGCACTGTGGGGTCATGCACAGGCTGAGAAGTCAGCCTTCTGCTTCTCTTCTGGGGTTCTGACCCACATGAGTCAAGAAGGTTTGGAAAAGGGATGCCTGGGTGGCTCAGTCAGTTAAGCTTCTGCCTTCCGCTCAGGTCATGGTCCCAGGGTCTTGGGATCGAGCATGGCATGGAGGAGTCTAATATCTTGGCTCCTTACTCAGATGTGGGGAATCTGCTTCTCCTCCCCCCAACTGTCCCTACCCCTGTGCTCTCTCTCACGTACATTCTCTCTCAAATAAATAAATAACATCTTTAAAAAAGATTAAAAAAATAAAAAATAAAAAAGTTTTGGAAAAACTTTCTTTTAGGCCCACAAGCCTGAAACATTCTCCAGGCCTACAAAAAAGGACAAGTACTTCTGAGAGGGCCTCAGCAAAGTCTGGAACCAGGTTAAGGGAGTTTAAAGAAATCTTTCAGTGGGCAGAAATCTTTCAGTGTGACAACTGTGGTTGAGTCAGGACCTGGAAGCAGAAGCCCAGGACCCCAGTGGGCAAGTCCCAGGGAGAGGGAAGGGTCCCAGCTGCCACCAGGCAGGCCCATCTGGCTGGTACAGCGGGCCATCTGCCTGGCACAGGAAGAAAGCCGGAGTGTAGATGTGGAAAGGACATCTCCAAAGCCGAGCAGGGCTGGAAAGAGCGGGGTTCACTCCCCAGGACTCAAAAGAGGCTGCTTGCCTTTGTTCCTGCCTGAAGCACTGGCAGAGGGCCAGCAGGGATAAGTCCTGGTGGGATCATGAAGTGACACATGAGTGGTGTCCTCACCCCTCCCTGTGGAGCTGGGATTTATAACCGAGAAGGGCATCCTTCCCTCTTCACAGTGACCCTCTTTACAAGGGGTGGTCCATGGTCATTTCCTTCAGGGCCTGGCTTTGTAAGACAGGCAGGAAAAGCCTCCTAGGGCCCCTTCATCATCTTTTCTGTTGTTTCTGTTCCTCTCACAGCACCCAGCGACCTTACCCACCGTGCAGGCTGTGGGGCTCAAGGTCAAGCTCAAGCTAACAGCTCCGACTGGTCAGCTCTGCGGTTCGCAGCGTTGTCTCACATGCCCATCCTTTCATCTTTACATCAGTCCTATGAAGAATTAACAGTAGCTGCCTGTGTGTCTGGTTTATCGAGCTCTTACTCAGCATTGGGCCGTGTGCAAATCACCTCATTTAATCCAATAGCTCTGTGAAGTGGTCATTACTCACCCCCCTGGATAGATGGTGAAAAGCAGAAGTGTGCCGTGAAGCCACTTCCTTCGGGGTGGAGAACGAACCTGGGACTTCCCAGCAGGCGCCCGGCTTTGCAGGAATGGTCACAGACTGAGTCTCCAATGCCTGCCCCACAACTCGGCGGGGGTGGGGTGCGGTGGGGACCCTGGGCAGAGCGCACACTCAACATCCCCAACAGACTACTCTTGGGACTGTCGGATTTACATCTTTTACATTTATACTGAAGACTCTGGCAGAAATGATAGGAGCCACATTGCTGAGTTGCTGAGTCCTGAACATGTGTGGATTTTGGTCTCAAAGCATGGTGCAGAAGACCTCTCCCACATGGAAAGGCATTCATTTCAGACCAAAAGAATACCAAGGTTGCGGTCTTACAAACATCTGCAGAAACATTCCCACCAGGGAAGCCTTTCACATAGTTTCCTCTGATTTAACCCTCCAGCACTGCTGAGGGATGGAGGACTGTCCAGCTTGAGAAGACCATGGGGCCCATTGAGGTCAACCAGCCCAAGGTCACTAGGACCCCTCGCCTGATGCCTGAGCCCGCAGCCCGAGCCCTGGGCCAAGCAACCCAGCCATGAGAATTACTTTGGGGCGGGGGAGGGGGAGATAAGACTTGATATTCAGGCAGTCCTAACAGAATGCCAAGGTTGCCCCTCAAAGCTAAGGCAGAGAGAAGATTCCTGGGAAAGTATGATATTAAAAAGACAAAGGGCTTTCTGAAGCCTATAGGACTTCATTATCACATCCCAGGATGGGGTGGCTGCAGGAAGCTGGAGGTGAGGCCAGGGAGCAAAACAGCCATTTGAAGCCAGCTCAGAGCCCTTGCCACAAGCAGTCCGGTGTGGAAGCCCCATTAGACAAGGCCATGTGCAAACTGCCTAACTTACTCCATTTTCATGCCAGTAGGAAAGGTGAATGCATTTGGATTCCTGTCCTGCATTCTGGAAACCTCCTTTGCTCCTCCCCTGCCCCCAGGAAAATCACCTTCCTTTTGATTTGGAATCCAGCCCCATGGAAAGAGCGCGGCAGGGGTGCCTGGGTGGCTCAGTGGGTTAAAGCCTCTGCCTTCCGCTGGGGTCATGATCTCGGGGTCCTGGGATCAAGCCCCACATCAGGCTCTCTGCTCTGCGGGGAGCCTGCTTTCTTCCCTCTCTCTCTGCCTGCCTCTCGGTCTACTTGTGATCTCTGTCTGTCAAATAAATAAATAAATAAAATAATAATTTTGGGAAAAAAAAAAACCATCCCAAAACTCGAGCCCCTGCACCCCTGTTTGCCTCCTGGGGTCCTGGAGTTTCCTTCTAGCCCTCCTCTGAATTGGTGACCTTCTCCCATGTTTTTTGGGAGAAAACTGATCCTCAGTCCATGTCATCTTTATACTCTCCAGCATCTGCTAGGGAGGGACTCTAGTTCCATCAGCCCTGGGGACAGCCCTGAAGATAAAGCAGGCACTGACACCCAGTCCTGCCATGGGCTTGAGGAGACACTCGGCAGGGAGATAACACACCCACACACACACCCCACCCCAGGCACCCCATGGGCAGCCAAGGAAAGGGAGCTATTTTTTTTTATTTTTTAAAGATTTTATTTATTTATTTGACAGAAAGAGATCACAAGTAGGCAAAGAGGCAGGCAGAGAGAGAGGAAGGGAAGCAGGCTCCCTGCTGAGCAGAGAGCCCGGCGGGAACTCGATCCCAGGACCCTGGGATCATGACCTGAGCCGAAAGCAGAGGCTTTAACCCACTGAGCCACCCAGGCGCCCGAAAGGGAGCTATTTTTAAAAGGACTACCTATCTGCAGCCATGAAGAGGGAGACAGCTTGCAGGGGCCCCAGTTCTGAAGAGCGGCCCTCTCTCGAGTGGGCCTCACACAGCTGTCAACGTCTTCAGCATTCTGGGTGAAACCCAAATGCACCCAAAAGCCTGCCGAGGCCCCTTATGCAGAATCTCCAGGAAGCCCGTGCTCAGTGCCAGCCCAGGCCAGGCTGTGTGAGACCCGGTCTCTTGCCAGGGCTTACTCGGAACGGCTCTGTACTGACCGGGGCTTGTACTGACTGGGCCATCCCTGGATGGGGGAGTGGGAAGAAGGGAATGGGCTGAGACCCCTCATCAGCATGCCCACCGCTGTGGTTACCCAGGCCCTGGGAAGGTGCCTGGACTGGCCCCAGCAAAGGTCCATTAGTAAAGGGGACAAGGGGACAGGGGCCGGTGTCCTGTGTCCACCGGGCACTTGGCCCCTCCGGGTTCCATGAATCACTTGCTCTCTCAACTTCCACTGGGCAGAGCCCCTGGGTTTTCTTGGTTTTCCCCTCACCAGAATAATCCTGCCAATAAGGAAAAAAGAAGCCAGCTGCCTTTGTCTGCTAGAGGCTCAGCCATCAGAAACTCCCCAGGGATCCCAGCCTGAGCAATGGTGGGCGGGGGGGGGGTGGTGCAGTTCGCAGGAGGATGGCAGTGCCCCAGAAAATGTCTCAGTGCTGAGAGGCTCGCCTCTGTTCCAGTACACTGGAACTCCCCTGCTTTTCTTTTACACAGAAAGGCCTTGAATGGAAATCGCCTGCTGCCTTTTCCAGCAGGCAGGCACCAGGGACTCTGGGTGTGGTCCCCAGACCAGGGCCTCAAGGTCACCCAGGATTGTTAGAAATGTAGAATCCTGGGCCCGCCCCAGCCCGGCTGAATTAAAAACATACATTTTCACAATACCCTGTGGTGCCCAGGCACTTTCAAGTCAGAGAAAGACACAGTGTCAGACTATCCCCAAAGCCAAGGGCCTTTCCGAGGCGCTCTGGTTCCAGGTGGGTGTCTCGAACTGTGCCTTTCCAGAGGAGTCTCAGGATGCCCCAAGGTCACAGGACTGTCATTTCTCTTCCAAATCTCCCTCGTTGCTCTGCTCTCTGTGGTTCTGGTTTCCTATCCTTGGAGGATCCTCTCTGGCTGTCAAGTCATGGGCTCCTCCCTTCCTTCCTTCTTTCCTACCTCCCTTCCTTCCCTCCAATTTGCTACAGGCTGGGAGCAGGCCCAGAAACCACATCTCCAAGTGTTATAAGTATATGCAAAGTAAGAGTAAGCAGGCCCCAGGAAAGCTGGGGCTGGGGGCAGGGGGGCAGGTACAACAATGACCCGGGGACTCTGAGAGTTAAGTCTGCACAAAAGCTTGAGCCCAGAGTCTTTGATTTCCAATCAGTTCCTGGCTCTCCGTTCCATTCATCTGCCCTCCCTCACCACCTGGCTCCTGTCTACCTGGGGCCACTCCAGAGCAGGAGAAGAGCACAAAGACCAGTCCCAGTGGGCAGGCAGATGTACAAAGAGGCTGTTGAGCCCTGATCTGGCCGGAACTTGGGCAGAGCTGGAGTGGAGGGAGGGGTCAGCACAGAGGAGCAGGAACTAACAGGAACCAGAGTGCAGAGCCAAGAGAGGGAGCCACTGTCACCAGTCCAGAGGTGCTAGGATGTCCCAGAAGGGGGGCATGGAACCCACTCCCAGGGGGCATTCTGGGAGTTCTGCGTCTTCCTAAGGACAGTGGGGGTGGGGGGGATGGGAGCAACCTCCAAAGAACTGGAACCAGAGAAGCGACATCAGAAGGCTGCTTCTTCAGAAAGACCTCTCAGCTCAGGGTATGGGATGGACTTTTCCCAGGGTGCGGCCCCAGTTGGGGAGCACACGCTGGTCCTAGCTATGGAGGGATGCAGGAACGGTGATGGTGAGGTGGGAGGGGGGCAGTGAGTGCAAGCTGTGTCATGGGGGCTCACATTTAGCAAACATCCTTCCTTTTCTGGTAAGAGGCCAGCCTCTTTGTGGGCGGTAGGAGGCTAGTGGAGGCTGGGTCCCTCCCACCCATCAGCCATAGCACCCTGCAGCCTCGGTTTGGACACAGTGTCTGGCAGTTCATAAAGGAAGGTAGGGAGGCAGGACAGAGAGGCATTAGGCCACCACTGTGTGCTCAGCACCTCACAAGACAGCAGAGGGGAGGCAGGGCCTTCAAGAGGACCCAGGACATCTATTTTGTCCCAAATGGATGGCAGAGGAGTACACAGCCCCTGCCAGGGACCGCCCAGTGGATTCAAGAAGAGAGGGGAGGGAATGACCTCAGAGGAGGGCTGCTCACTCTACCTAGGTCCTCCCCACCCAGTGGGAGGCAAACAGGGAGAATTCAGGTAAATGCAAATTCTCCCGCTGATGCCAGCAGCCCAGCATGGAAACAAAGTGACCAGAATCCCATGACCACCCTCAAGGGAACATGCCAGTGACAGGAAGACAATAGGTCAGCAGTGCAAAGTCCTCTGGCCACACTGAAGGCACGGATGCCAAGAACCCTCTGAGCAACACTGACCCGCTGGTGAGGGCTTGGCCTCGGAAAGTCTGACTCAGCAACACCAATGTAACAGGCACAGTCTGGTCCATTAGAGCTCGGGGGCTCCTCCCAAGGACAGCGAAGGACAGCAGTGGCTGGGAGCGTGTTCCCCAGGTCACAGTCCCCTGGTGCAAAGCCCTGGTGACACTGTATGCTGTGCGTCTCTGGGCGAGTTATTCTAACCCTCTGGGCTTCCAATCCTCCTCCTTCCAGTTGTTGCCAGGATTAAAGAAAGGCCGCCAGTAAGCGCTCAGTTTATCAGGGAGGGCTAGCTTTTTTTGACTGATATTATCTCGTTATAAGACCTGGGGGTCTCCCCTTGGTTCTTCAGAAACAGAGGCACCCTTGCTGGGCTTGAGCTAAGGGCTAAGGGCAGGTAGCTGGGGACTCAGTTTGGGAAGAGGGAGTGGAGTGAGTGGATCTGGGAATTTAAAGTTCCAGGCATGGGACGCTGGGGTGGCTCAGTGGGTTAAAGCCTCTGCCTTCGGCTCAGGTCATGATCTCTGGATCCGCATCGCATCGGGATCTCTGCTCAGCAGGGAGCCTGCTCCCCCCTCTGCCTGCCTCCTCTGCCGACTTGTGATCTCTCTGTCAAATAAATAAATAAAATCTTTAAAAAAAATAAAATAAAGTTCCAGGTAATCTATCCAGAAAGGAGAGGGAAGAGGAGCAGTGTGGTGAGGGCAGGGCTCTGGCATCCCATAGGACATCCCAAGTGGCATTTGGCAACCTGTAGGAAGCCTGCCCTGAGCAATCCCCGGTAGAAGCAGCAGGGAGGCCAAAACGGTTCTGAGCAGGAATGTGAAAATGACCAAGGGTCAGTTCTTTGCTGCAAGGGTACGGTCATGGGGTGCCTCCCCTCAGTTCCCAACACTTCCTATTAAAGTTCTGAGCGGCTGGGAACAAGGCAAGACATGCTCCTGGAAACCTAATTCTCCTGGGAATTCCCAAGAGCCTTGTGGATCTCGGCGGACGGTTCCCCCAAACCACCTGAGGTTTCCACACCAACTTGGTCAGGCTTGGGGCAGCCCCGGCAGTGCCCCACCCCTCCTTCACCCTTAAACCCAGGAGTCAGAGGGACAGACAGATGGCAGGGGGAGGCCCTGAGGGAAGGGGAGGCCAGAGGCCCCAGGCCCAACCCAAGTGGACAATGGGGGACTCAGTTGTCCCTCCAAACAGGAAGGTAAAACACCAAGTCTGGCAGCCTCTGGACCCCAGGGTCTCCCATCTCCACAGCACTACTTCCCTGCCAGCCAGTGCTTTCCCTGTGTCCACTGCTGGGCTGGAACCACCTTCAGTCCAGCAGCCCTTCGGGGGGCCGAGGGACCTGCAGGCCCTCAGTGGAAAAAAAAACATGGGGCTGGAACCAGCCGGACCTAATTCAGGCTCTGCCTGCATGCTGAGTGGTCACACGATCTTGGGGGGAACCTGAGAATGTGGTCACTTGCCTGTTTCCACATCTCACTTACAGATGTCAGTGTGGCTTGTGGTCCATGGCACTGTTAGAGGGAACGCCACCCCCCACCACGGCCGAGGGCTGCGAAGCACCCCAGAGGCAGCACTTAGGTCCATAGCGCAGCAGCTGGGGGCAGAGCTCAGACCCCTCTCCAGAGGTCAAGGCAACCCTACCCTGGCTCTGGCCCTGGGCTGGCCCTTCGGTGGGTGCTGGGATTAGAAGTAATTAGCCACATTCAAGTATAAGGACCGGTCTCTGCTTTCCCAGGGCAAACACCATGAAAGGGAGGGGAATGTCCGGAGAATCGACCATGATTAAGTGCAATCGACTGGAAATTGCAGGGTATGGGAGAGTCGGGGGTAGGGGACAGGCAACAGACCAGTAAGAGTGGAGACAGCTGGGGCCGGCCTTGCAGTATCATGAGGAGCCTGAACCTCATCCCTTGAGCAACTGGGAGCTACTGAATGTTGTATGTTGTCCTGCACGCACAGAGGGAAGCAAGGTAATGAGATTTGGGCTCTGGCAAAAGGTCACGACATGGAAGAGAGACAGGGTAGGCCAGCTGCCCCAGGCCAGGTGGTCAGGAAGCCAACAAAGGCTGTGCCACCCCTGGCCCGGCCTGGTTATGCAAGGGAGGGTGTCAAGGATGGCTGAGGTTTGGAGCCTGAGATGATGGCTGGGAGTGGGGGCGGGAGGTGGTAGTGACACTGAGAGGCTAGTGGCACAAGGAACAAGAGTATAGCCCTTCTGGGTTCGAAGCCCAGTTCCACCACTTACATGATGTGTGATGCTGGGCAGACCTAGCTTCCCTCTGCCTCAGTGTCCCCATCTGCGAAATGGGGGATGATAAATATACCCACCTCACAGTGTTATGCTATGTAAATGCTAAGAGCAGTGCCTGCACACCGTAGGCACTCAACAGTGGGGGCCATTCAGTGTTTTGGGGAGGGGAGGCCAGTGATCAATAAAGCTGACCATTATAGGGTGGGGTAGAGGAAGCATGAGACCTTTAGGGAGGAGACAGAGACCCTGTCACTAAGGCCAAGAAGGGCAGCGCTGGGGAGGACTAGGGGCCATGCTTCTCCAAGGCCAAGCAGAGCTCACCAGGTCCCCCTGGGCATAGAGCTGGGATGGTTGGCAGCCGCGTCTTGTCAGTAGAAGGTTGATGCCAGACCTGCTGTCCCAGGCCCAGCAGTGTTCCCTGAGCAGTGCCGGGTTCTGGGGTCCACCTCGGAGATGTCTAACCCCAGAGCTGGCATTAGCTTCAGCCTCGGTCCATCCTTCCCACTGGGAAGGAGCAGAGGGGCCAGCCCCAGGACACAGTTTGTAGGTCCTGGACAATGTCCTCCTACTTCCTGCAAATATGATCGAGCTGGCAGAAGGCAAACCATGGATTGCCCACCTAGAGGCGGCCATGCAGGGGGACAGACCAGGTAGCAACCTGAGGGGTAGATGCCACTCTTCATTTCAGAATCAGACCCCAGTGTGACCAGAAGGAGTCCACTGCTCCTGGCCCTGTTCCCCCCCACTCCCAAGGCTCTGCCTGGCCTGGAACCAGGAACTGGCACAAGGAGGCTGCTGCTGGCAACCCAGCATTTACCTCCAAAACCAAAGAATTAACCTCCATCCAGCAACACAGGGGGGCAGCCAGGCTAAAACTGAAAGACCATAATACAAGGCCTGGATACCCCTCCATGTACCCATCCACCCCTCGCACAAGAGACAGGCCCTTAGCAACACAATACTAGGAGCCGCTAAAAGGAAGAAGACACGTCAATGGCTATGACTCCCAACCAAGATGGCGGCTGGCCCCAAGCATTCATTGTCTCTCCACCTGGAGACCCTTCTAAAAGGAGAAGAAATCAGAGATACGACAGTCATGATGATAAAAGGAATACAGGGAGCCTGGGGAGGGGGCTTGGGATAAGGGAGGTGTCAGCAAACAGTTCTCAAAGACAAAAAGCAGTCTAGGAATGTAATCGGAGATTCTGCACAAGAAAGCCAGTTGGGCCCTCCAAACCCAGAGGCAAAGTGGCAGTGCTCAGCCAAGCTCTTTGTCAGGTGGAAGGGTGACCGGGGGCAAAAGGAGGAGCTTTACTGAAAGCTGGCCTAGAGGACAGCTGACACAGACACATCCCCTCCCCAGCCCCAAATACACAATATTCTTAGCTGCCAGGGATCTACAACCACAGGTAAAGAGACAGATCAAAGGGGCTCTTGATTAAAATGGCGACAGCAAGTGTCCCAGAGCAAAGACCTCTACATTCGGGCCCAGAGCCCCCAGTAATGGGCTGCTTCCTGCCTAGTCTTCAGAACCCGAGCCTGCTTCTGAAAGCCCCTCCTGTGCATACAGAAACAAAGACGGACACAAGAAAGCCATGGTCAGGAAAAGGCCCCAAAGGAGCACTGTTGGGCCCCACCCCTCCCTTCCTCCTTTCTAGAACCCCCACTTTGGCCAGTTGCTGCCCCTCAGGGAAGGGCAGTCACTGACTGGCCTGGGTGGGCCCATGATCCAGTGCCAGCCAAGGGGATGCCAGGGGCTGGCTTACAGGATCCGTCTGGGAAAGACCTCCTCGTTGTTGGAAGACCCACAGGTCTTTCCTGCCCCTGATTTTGTCACAGCTGTGTGGGACGTGGGGAGCTCCCATCTTGCCACCAGCCCCCTGATAAAGGCAACACGAAGACTGGAGGGGTGCAGTGGGCCAGACCCATGGCTCAGACAGTAGCAGTCAAGCATGCCCAAGGGCCACCCTTGTCCTCTGGACTCCCCATTATACCAGATGATTCTTCACCGATGAACTCAGGGCAGGGTTTTCCACCACTTGAGCCAAAGGCCTCCCGACTCACACAAGGAGAAGGGCAGATAGTCTCAGCACCTGCGTTCAGGATTTGGTACCTAATCTGATGGCAGCAACCGCTTGGAAGAGAACAGCATCGGGCTTCAGCTCTCCAAGTCAAAGTATCTTCATTATCTTACAAGAGATTCAGAACGGGGACATCATACTTCTACAACAAAAGTCTTTTCCCTGTAGTTGTGAGACTCTGGTCTGCTCCCCCAGACCAGTGGGTCTCAGCTTCGGGAAAATGGGCCTTAAACCCCGTGGAGAAGCCGGATCCCCTCAGCAAAGGGGCACCTGCACTTGGATACATGATCTCAGGGGGCCTGAAGATCTGAGGTGAAGAGCTCCTCCTGCTCCAGCCACGGGGCTCAGAGAGAGCAGATGCCCAAGGCCAAAGTCTCTGCCACCCAGTTAGCTTTGGCTTTTCCTTTTCATCTGGAGTTTTTAAGTCTTTCCAGGGCTTGTCCACAGGCTAGCCCAAACACCTTGCACCACCTCATAGGAATTAACACCCAGGCAGCCCTTCCCAGGGGACAGTGTCGCACTGGGGACCCCAGATGTGGGATGCCAGCTGCCGGCCCCCTTTGCTGGCAAAAGAACAGGGTGCATTTGTGGCCAGGGAGGGCTCTGGGCTCTCTCCTCCATCCCCTTCAGGCCCTGAGGCCTGCTTCAGGGAGCGAAAGCCAGGAAGGGGATGAGAGAGACCAGCCCAGATTCCCAGGGCTTGGGATTCAGAGGACTCCGGAGGGACTTAACCGCCTAGAACACGGGCTGGTGACTACAGCCTGCAGGTCAAATCCCCTTGCCCAAGTCTGACTGGAGCAGGGCCTTGCTGGTGGGTATTATGAATGGCTGCTTCTGCCTCACAGTGACAGCAGGGACCCGAGGACCCACAAGACAAACAGATTTACTGTCTGACCCCTTCCTGAAGGAGTCTGCCCACCAGGGGCCTTGAAGGAAACTAGAAGGTCATACAGTCCATCCCCCAGCCTCCCAAAGCCCCGGCCCAAGAAGTCAGACCACCTGCATCACACTGAAGCCCCAGAGAAAAGGGCTGAACACCTTCTAGACAATTCTTTCCATTTCTCAGCAACTCCAACCATGAGAAAACTTTCTTCTCTACAATGAACCAAAGCTGGAGTCTCTTCTCCCTGTGCCCACCGTGGTCAAGTGGGTCCCCACCACGCTCCAAGCTGTCAGCTGCCACCCTCCGCCTTGAGGACCCTCGCTGCCCGGGCCTTCAGTGCTTCCCTGCCAAGGAAGCACTCCCCTCCCAGTCCTGGCTGGCTGCACTTCCCTGGCTATGTCTAGGAAGACCAGAACTCCCTACCCTGAACGCAGGAGCCCAGTGCCCCCAATATCTTCACAGGAGGCTGCTAGGCCCCGCAAAGTATCTTGCACAGGCGTGGTGGGTGGCTTTTCCAGGACCGGCATTCCTCCCTGTCAAGTAGCATCACTGAAATCAGGCTCCCTGTTAAGTTTATTTGAGCTCCTCAAGGGCAGTGACTCTTCCGGATCCATCTGTATAACCTGTCCCCAGCAGGTGCTTTGCTGAATGAGTGAAGAATGAATGGTGACGAGCTCAGCCACAGTAGGTAAGAAGGAGGCTCGCCATCACCGTCATCACCATTGTCACAGTACCACCATGGATTACGGTGAGTGAATGCATAGACGTTGCTAGCCATGGGAGACCAGAACTGGGAACACAGGGGAAGGCGTCACAAAAGGTCACACAGCCTTGGAACCAATGAGTCCATGTCTGGGGTCCATTTTCTTGGCAGGTCGCTGACCACAAGTCAGGTTCCATCCTGTAGGACGGTGTGGTCTTTGCCTCAACGACTCAGAGGCCCCTGCCCATGGGCCTTCCAAGGAGTACCTGGGACTTAGGGCCAACAGCACTCTTTAATCACCAACACTGAGGGAAACAGGAGCCGAAAGAGGCTTTAGGGGCAGGACTACATCACGAGGCGGACACGAGCACTGAGTGTGCGAGGGGGATCATGAACGTGAGCATGCGTGTCAGCACGTGCGAACGCACGTGCAAGGGTACACACGAGCCACAGATCTTCATGAAAGGAAACTGAAGGCAGACGTATGCCAAACCTAGAGCATGTGCCAGGCTCCTCCACGGAGCACCTCCTCCCGGGGTCACTGACCCGCCCAGCTGCCACAGCAACCAAGACCCCAGCAGCTCAGTGCCACGTTTAGGGACCCACTGGCTCGGCAGCATCCTGAACCAGAGGCAGCATAGCCCAGGGGAAATCAGACCTTCCCCCAACCCCACAGAAGAAGGGATTTCTATTTACCAGCTGGACTCGGGGCCCAACAGGGCTAGAGTATACATGAAGTCAGAGTCCCCTAGACCTCACAGCTTTGAAAGGAGCCGCCTGTAACCTGAGCATGCAAGGGAGAAAGGGGAAAGGACATTTTTTACATAATGCAAGATTTTAATAACTCACTGTATTTCAACTTCAATCGGTCCGTTTCAAACTCCTCTTATTCAAATTCTCATTGCATGAGAGAGACATGGGGAGCAGGGAAGGAGGAAGAAACTCCCCGCAGATGTCTCACAGCCAGAACTGGGCACGCCCTTACAGCTGCCCCTCCAAAGGAAGCTGAGGGAAACAACCGTGCTTGAAGGGATCTGAGAAATAGTTCTTGTTCCCAGTCAAGGTGCCTTTTGTGCCGGAAGCCGAGGCCTCAAAGCAGAAGCCAACCAGAGTTCTGGCTGAATGCTCCCCAGGAATTCCAAAGAGCCCAGGGTTCTCGCGCCTCACCCTCAGCCAGCCAGAGTCTAAGGCTGCAAAACCCAGTGGAGGTGAGGGAATGTCAAATGGAAGACAGGACGGAAGCAGCAATCAGGAGTTGGAAGCTCTTGCCTTTCTCTAAAGGGGGAGAAAAGCACCGAGATTCCTTTTATTTTCATGCACTTCCCCATCTTCGAAGTCAATTCACTCAAAAGATGCACCTGAGAGTGGGTCCGCTGTCTCTCCCCCTCCTCCCCTTTTTTTCCCCCTCCTCCTCCTCTCCAGTAAACTTCATCTCTATAGCAAATGCCTCCCCTTCAAGTCTACACCCCTTTCTCCCTCCCTAGTTCTGTAACATCCTTGCCCTTCCCCAGGCTCAGCCGGGATGGGCTCAGCCTGATGCGGATGCCTGTTGGAGGGGCAGCTATGACATCACCAGTTTGGATTCTCCATAAAAGGACAAGTCTCTCAGAGCCAAATGCTCCTCTTCCCACCCTCTCTTTGGGGAACTGGAGCCCAGGCTTAGAGTATAGCTGCAAAAACATCTCAGGTGCATTTCCAGATTGCTGCATTTGGGTCCTACCCTTAAGTGGCTGTCCCCTCACCCCCGTACCTCCCTCTGTGAGAGACCCCTGGAGAAGCCTGGGGGGTAATTAAAGTTTCTTATCCAGCCTTAACCTCCACCAGCTCGCTTTACAGCCCTGGACACTCACACAGAGTCAGTTTCTTCTGGGCCTTCTCGCTGTTCATTTAAAATCAGGCCACTGTTCTCTTGGCTCGGGCTATCCAGTAACACAGTAACACACTTGGATATGAAGAGGGAACTTTCTCTGGCCAGGCGGATGATGGCTCTGGCTTCCCACACCCACTCGAAAATTCTCTTCCTCCTACAACACACCATTTGGGAGCCAGGCTCAGGTGCGCGGGAGGCCCTAAGGATATGAAGACAAGTGACCCCCAGCCCCAGACCCCAATATGCTCACCGCCTGGGGAGAATCCGTTTTTTTCCCCAAGCCTTGACAATGTAAGAAACCCCTAAGCAACACTTTTTCTTCTCTTCTTTTCCCTTTCTTTCTTTCTTCTTTCTTTCTTTTCCCTCCATCCCTCCCTTTCTTTTCTTCCTTTCCTTCTCTTTTTATTTTAGAGAAACACTTTCAGACAGGAAAATCAAATGTAGAAGATCAAAGCCCGTTCTGCAGTATCTACATGAATCCCGCGCACTCTCTCTTTCTCTCTCTCTCTCTCACCCTGAACAAAAAGAATGGGCATACTTTCTACCTGTCAAGTCAGGTTCTGAGTGAACTAAGGCAACATCAGAGTCTGGATCTAGAAACTCAGATTAAACGGGAATTCGGCGGTCGGGGTTTTTCCACTAGTTTTGTGTTTGTAGTTAGAGGGCCACTCCATGTCGTTGAGATGGGGCTTTGGGAACACTGACCCTCCTTCTGCTGGGAGTAGGGAATCATGCTGGCTTTAAGGCTCTGACATCCCCAAATGTGGGGGCCTCTCCTTCCTGTCCCCCACTCCCTCCACTCAGGGGGCCAGGACGAGCCACTCTTGGGGCCACATAGACTGGGGAACTCTGCTCAATTGTAGTAACAGGTTGAATAGCACCCCCCTCCCCCCACCCCCCTCAATTCACAGCCACCGGGCCCCTCAGACTGTAGTCTTATCTGGAAATAGGATCATCGCAGATGTAATAAATTAAACGCAGATGAAGTCATCCTAGATCAGAGCGGGCCCTAAACCCACTGGCTAGTGTCCTGACATCATCAAGATCAAGTACACCTGAGCAGACACTAGCAAGGTGGAGCTGTCCAGGCGCCTGTAAAGCCCAGGGCTGACAAGGCCCGCCGGCGACCACTGCAAGCTACAAGAGGCACAGAAGGATTCTTCTCCAAAGCTCCACAGCTAGCCGAGCCCTGCTGACGCCCTGCGTTCAGGTGCCAACCTCCAGGAGGCGGGAGAATACGTTTACGTTGTTTAAAGCCACCAAGTCACAGTGATCTGGTCCCAGCAGCCCTAGCACACTCCTCACTCCCCCAGCAGTGGCTGAGTAACCCTATCCACAGAGACTGGAAGGGCAGTAAGGGAGGGCACAGACCCCCCACGGGACCACTCACTCAGCAGGCAGCCAGGCTGCTGCACTCCAGCTCCAGCTACAGGGGAAATCAACTTCAGAGGATAATTCAGACATTGCAAAGTGGTTTTGAATTTTTAAAAAAAGATTTTATATATTTATCTCAGTTAAGCTCAGTTGGTTAGACCTCTGCCGTCAGCTCAGGTCATGATCCCAGCGTCCTGGGATGGAGTCCCACATAGGGCTCCCTGCTCAGCGGGGAGCCTGCTTCTCCTTCTCCCTCTGCCCTGCTACCCCCCCCACCTTGTGTTCTCTGACTCAAATAAATAAATAAAATCTTTTTTTATTTAAGATTTTTTATTTATTTTATTTGACAGACACAGATCACAAGTAGGCAGAGAGGCAGGCAGAGAAAGGAGGAAGCAGACTCCCCGCTGAGCAGAGAGCCCAATGTGGGGCTTGATCCCAGGACCCTGGGATCATGACCTGAGTTGAACACAGAGGCTTTAACCCACTGAGCCACCCAGGCGCCCCAATAAATAAAATCTTTAGGAAAAAAAAGATAGTATATATTTATGTGTCTGAGAGAGAGAGCACAAGTGGGGGGGTTGTCCAGAGGGAGAGGGAGAAACAGACTCCCTGCTGAGCAGGGAGCCCAATGGGGGGCTCAATCCCAGGACCCTGAGATCACAACCTGAGCCGAAGGCAGGCGCTTAACAGACTAAGCCACCCACGCGCCCCTGGTTTTGAATTATTAAGCAAAAGAGGACAACACAAAATTTGCACATCCACCAGAATGACAGGGGTGTGACCCTCTAAAACTGAGTGACACAAACCTCCAGGGCCCTCACCATGGGCCTGGAATCAAGCTAACTGCTTCACATGCATTAGCTTATTTAATCCCCACAGTAACCCCATGAGGCCTGTACTATTTCACCCTCACTTGACAGGAGGGGAAACTGAGGCACGGAGCTTTTAAGTCACCTTCCTGGTAGCAAGTGGTAGAGTCAGTGTCTAAACCCAGGAAGCCTGGCTCTGCGTTCCTGCTCTTCCCAGCCTCGGTACTGCTCCCACAGTGGGTTAAGTTTGGAAAGCCAAGCTGGGATTTTTAACACACTTATGCTTTTATTTATTTATGCAAAGAAAAGCGAAGGAAAAAGGGAAAGGGACGAAGAGGCCACGCTTTGGTTGGGGGCAGAAGCACGGAAATGACCAGCACCAGCAGGTTGGATGCTGCGCTGACACCCTCACAGGGCAGGGAGGAGAGTAGGAGAGTCAAGGAGGGGTCAGATGGGCAGGGCTCCTCCTGGCAGCATAGGAGCCTGGGAGACCCCAGTAAGGGGTTTCCTGGCCCTGCCCTCAAGGAGGGGCCAAGGCAGCTGCAGCTAGGGGTCCATGCAGGAATAGGCGTGGGGTCAGAGGACTGAGCAATGGGGTTTTCTTTTTTTTTTTTTTTTAAGATTTTATTTATTTATTTGATAGACAGAGATCAAAAGTAGGCAGAGAGGCAGAGAGAGAGAGGAGGAAGCAGGCTGTCCGCAGAACAGAGAGCCCGATGCGGGGCCCGATCCCACAACCCTGGGATCATGACCCGAGCTGTAGGCAGCGGCTTTAACCCGCTGAGCCACCCAGGTGCCCCAGCAATGGGGTTTTCAAAAGGACTTCCCTATGCATAGTTGAAAAGTTGCTGGGGGTTTATTCGTTTTTTTGTTTGTTTGTTTTTTAAGTCACGCAGGACAGCAGGGAGAAGCACCCTTGAAAGAGGGCCAGGAGGGAATCAGAGCTGGGCCATGGGGTTGGTCCATTGCCTAGAGTCACTGCCATGTGCTGAGCCAGGTTGGAAGGAGCCAGGTAACAAATCTCCCAACCTAGGGCCTGCTGACCCTGGCAGGGTAGGGATGGCCGTGTCCCGGCTGCCTCCCTGGTGGGAGAAACAGGTAGACACTCCCAGAGGGAAAAACCAAGGAGCTCAGAGAGTGGCTGCTGAGTTTGTGGAAGCTCAGGGGGTTTGGGGCCTTGCAATTCATGTTTCTGGGGAGCATGGGGACCTGAAGCTGGGGCCAGGCACAGGGACACAGGGCTGGAGCCAATGTGAGGGCCCGGTCTGCAGCAAAGGGCTCCCCCCTTCTAGATCACATGCCATCTCAGAAGGTCACCCATGCATCTCCCCAAAACCCACTGAAACGAACTGCCTCCATTCTGATGAAAGGATGGAAGTGGTTAAACAACTTCCCCACAGCCAACAGTCACAGCTAAGGACCCTGGAATAGGGGGTCTATGTACCCACGCTGCCCGCACTCATGACGCATAACTGGGTCTTGAAACCAGGTTCAGGGGGCCTTTTCCGAACACAGTGGGGAAAGAAAGGCAGCACTTTCCAGGGGCCCCACACATCAGCTACCTAGCCCTCACGGGAGGCCGCTGTGCCCTTCTTACCAGCAGCAGAACCAAGACTTAGAGGGATTATGCGGCTCGCCCACGGTCACAGATTCTAGGCCACAGAACCTAGGCCCCGTCAGCCCGATGTCCATCCGAATCCAAAGTGAAACTGTTTCCCCTGCCTCGCTGGTGTCTCTGGCTATGGCTCAGCTGACTCTAACCAGAGGGGCTGCTCTGCCTCTCCCACCTTGCGGACACAGGGACACAGGGGGGTGATTCCCAGGAAGGCTTCTGGGCACCAGCTTGGGCCTCAGACCCCACTCCCTGATGACAGGGGCTGCCCATCTGGGCACAGCACAGTCATGGCCGGGAGCGGGGGGGAGGGGGGGGACGACAAAGCAGCAGGCTTGAGCCTGCCCACACTCTGGGTTCAAGATGACTTATGAAGGTCATTCACAGCAAACCAGCACTTGACCATCCTCCCTCAGCAAGAGCCCCAAGGGAGCCTGTGAAAGCCATTCTTCCCCACCGCCAAGCCCCCGTGGCTCTGGGTGGGGCACGTGGCTTAGGCCTGGCCAATGGCAGCCACAGCAATTGGTTCAGAGCCAATAAGAAACAATAGTAAAGCTAAAAAGAGAGAGACACACACAATAAAGTCTTTGCTGTGGTCATTCTTGCCCTCTAGACTTACTGGAGCTGCTGTAGCCAGCCTGCCACTACCTGTGATAATAAGCCACCTGAGAATGGGGACAACACAGAGAGGAAGCTGGCTTAAGAAAATGAGAAACAGCACTGAGAGCATCATCTGAGCACCTAGGTCTAACCATACCTGACACGAACTGCGAGCCAATTAACCTCCCTTTTTTGTTTACTCTGATTTTGGTTAAAAGTGACCAAAAAAATGCAATTTCGAGGGGTGCCTGGGTGGCTCAGTCGGTTAAGCCTCTGCCTTCAGCTCGGGTCACGATCCCAGGGTCCTGGGATCGAGCCCTGCATCAGGCTCCCTGCTGGTCCAGAAGCCTGCTTCTCCCTCACCCTCTCCCACTTCGTGTGTTCTCTCTCTCACCCTGTGTCTCTCTTTGTCAAATAAATAAAATCTTTAAAAAAACAAAAACGTAACCTCGAATTCTGCCTTCCACCACAGCTCCGGAGAGCTAACAACCTAGTGCCACACACAGGCTGGGACCCCGGACCACACACTGCCTTCCCTTCCCTTTAGCTTGACCCTGTTTCCTCACAGATGCCACCTTGCCTAAAGACCCTGTGTGGACTGGACTCCCTGTATTACCCTTAGGCAGCGCGCAAACAAACTTCTCCTTTCAAAGATGTTCTGCAGAAAAAAAAGCAATAGCATAAATAAAGCAGAAGCAGCACAAGTCACCTCAAAGCAACCTGAGGACGGAGGTCCCCAAGATGCATCCCCCTTCCCCCAGTCTAGCCGGACTGTGAGGAACTGCTGGACATGGGAACAAAGGAGCCAGAGGAGCCCTGCTGAGAAAGAAATGAAAGGGGACCCACAAACCATTCACCCACTGCTTTTCCATCTCCACCCCAGACCCATTTTTTTTTTCATTTGCTCGAAACTCAGCCTTCCTTAATTACCCAAGCTAGACCTACCAGGTGTGAACACCAGAGGAACAGTGCCTGGAAGCCAGGGAAACCAGGGTGTCGGGGAGGCAGGGAGGCTCCCGGTGCCAGCCTCCGCTGACCTCCACAGAGGCCAAGGCTGGACGGAAGCCCAACCTCAGGAAGGGGCCAAGGCTCTGGCCACACAGTGCGGGCCACAGAGCCTTTAAATAGAACCTCCACGCGGGAGGACAAACACATTCCGAGCGCTTTTAAAAAACGCCCCAAGCATGACCTGGCCGGAGGCCTCTGCTCCCCTCAGGCATTTTTCCGGTCTTGGCCCAATTCTGGAAATAATATTAATAGCTCGGTTAGGAGCTTAGGGTGGACAAAATTCCGTATGGCCTTAAAAGGCAGGGACGATTACCGCCCTCACTCTACAGATTTGGAAACTGAGGTCCAGGGACCTCCCAGAATGCAAGACCAAATATTGGGAGCTCTCTATTGCTGCCTCCAACCCCCAGCAGCTCCCGGGCTCGGCGGGGCTTTCACCGCGGGACACGATAGAGTCCAGGTCTGACCAGCTGCCAGGGGCTACGTCGGGTTCCGACCGACGCCTCCTACCCAAAACGCAAGGGGTAAAACAGATATGGCGACGCCGCGACACACTCCCTCCAGGAACGTCCTGATCTTTTGCAACTAGTTTGACCAACTCTCAGTTCTCAGCCTCTGTGGGTACATCAGACCCCGCGTGGCAGCCAAGGATATCTTTCCTCCTTTGTTTGAAAAGATAAACAATGGGGCTAATTTCTCCCTTGGGCGGTAAAGTTAATGCTGGCAGGTGAGGCGCCGAGCGACTCGGTTTCCTAGAAGTTGCGCGGGCACCTCTGGCCACCAGGGGCGGAGGGGGCGAGACCGGCCGTCGGGACCCGGGAGCCTGGGGCTCAGGGGAACTTCTGAGCTCAGTGGGGGAGAGCTGCGGCCACCGCTGTCGGGGTCCCGGCCAGGCCAGGTTCCCCTCCCAACCCCACCACCGCCGCACCGGCACGGGCTCCGGGCGCGCAGGATCTGAGGCGTGGGTTAAATGCTAAGGGCACCCCGGATCTCCTAAATTATCCCACCCTGTCCCATCAAAGCAGAGCGGGGACTCGGGGCCAGAAAGACCCGCCCATCGCCACCTCCTCGCTCCCTCCCTCTCGGGTCCCAGGGCGCAGGGTCCTCCCGGGCGCACGGCGCAGGGCGGCGCGGGCGCTCACAGTCTGAACTTGCTCTCCAGGTCCTTGATGAGGCGGCGGCTGAACTCCGGGAACTCGGTGTAGGGATTGAAGACCTTGCAGCGGCGAGGCCGCGCAGTGCCCTCGTTGATATCCAGCCGTCGGGTCAGCTGCGCACTCAGCTCGGCGTCCGCGCTGGCGGTGGGCGCCCAGGCTAGGGGCTCGCACTCGGGCTCGGGCTCCCGCGCGGCGAAAGCACAGGACGCGGGCTGGGGGAGGCCCTCCTCCGCCTCCTCCCACTGCAGTCGCCGCTGCAGCTTGCGCGCCAGCTCCTGGCTGGCCATGGCGACGGATCTGGAGAGCCGGGGATGCAGAACCCGATGTGGGGGCTTTCGGACCGCGCGCTCCGACCGGGCTCGCGGCTCTGCGACGCTCAGCCCAGGCGGCCGGAATCCGGCGGTTGGGTGGAACCGCGGGCGCGAGAGGAGGGCGGGCGGGGCGGAGCAGTGGCTTTAAGGAGGCGCGGAGGCTGCAGGACCCGCCCTCCCGGCCAGAGGCCACAGGTGTTCTCGCGTCCACCCGACGCCCACCCCGCTGCCTGCTCCCCCGGACTCCGGACTGGAGGCTGACCGCGCCTCGGGACGAGAAGTGAACCCACTGATCAGCTCCCACCTTGCGGCCTGCGCCCGCTGGGAGGGATCCGGGGGACCCTGCGTTACCCGGAAAAACGGCAGCAGGAAAGTTTCACGACCGTTCCGGCGGTTCCTTTCTCGTTCCACAGACGTAACCCGACTGGAGGTGCTCGCGGCCCAGGACAGGCTGTAGGTGGGAAAAACCGAGCGCCCCCGGGTGACACCCGCGCGCTCCCATGGCTGGAGGTGGCACCCACGGGTCGCGAGGTCCGGGAGTGGGAGGAGCCCGCAGGGAGTGGGGAGCTTAGTTTCTTTCTCTTGGGGGAGGGGGCTGAGTTTCTGACATTCACTGAAAATAAATGTTGCTAAAACATACTAAAAACACTAAAAACAAATAAGCAAACAGAAAAGAGAGCGAGCAAGGGTGACAGAACTCTGGCTCCCCAAGAAACAAGATACCCGCGTGGCTTCAGGGGCTCCAGCTTTTTCTGTGAAACACACAAGGGAGAAACGGAAGCTCAAGAATAAAACAAAGCAGCATTTTTTTTTTAAGATTTTATTTATTTATTTGACAGACAGAGATCACAAGTAGTCAGAGAGGCAGACAGAGAGAAAGGAGGAAGCAGGCCCCATGCAGAGCAAAGAGCCTGATGCGGGGCTCCATCCCAGGACCCTGGGATCATGACCTGAGCCAAAGCAGAGGCTTTAACCCACTGAGCCACCCAGGCGCCCCACAAAGCAGCATTTTTGACAAGCGGGTAAAACAAGCACAGTCGTGGTTCTCCCTAAGGAAGGCTAATACAGGCGGCTATGACATCAGCCAAGCCTGCAGACACCGGTCGGCTCCAGCCTGGGCTCTGTCTGCTCTGGCCACCTGGTTGGCCTGGGCGAGTCTGTGGCCTCGGCTGAGGTGTGCCGCCTACCAGGGGTGGGGGTCTTCTATACAGGACGCTTGGGGAAAAAAAAGTTATTTAGGGGCCCCTGGCTGGCTCAGTGGGAAGAGCCTTTGCATCATCATCTTGGGTTTGTGAGCTCCAACCACATGCTGGGTGTAGAGAGGACTTAAAAGTAAAATAAAATCTTAAAACACACACACACACACACACACACACACACACACCACACACACACACACACACCTAATAGCTTTACCTTTTCTTTTACTTATGAATAGAACATACTGTTGAAAATTCTCATGTTACTTAGAGTGGATTTTGTATGCAATTCAACTTTGTCATCTAAGTGTTGCTAAAGGAGGAAGCATTCTTTTTTACAACTTTATTTAATGTTTGGATGTGGGCAAACACCTGGAATACCATCACTGCCATTGAGGTCATAAGCACATCCATCACTTCCAAAAGTGTCCTTGTGTCCCTCTGATTTTTGTTTTGGGGAGTTTTTTGGTAAGAACACTGAATGTGGAGTTTACCCTCTGAGATTTTATTTATTTTTTTAAAAGATTTTATTTATTTATTGACAGAATGAGAGAGAGGGAGAGCATGAGAGGAGAGAGGATCAGGGGAAGGAGCAGACACCCTGCTGAGCAGGGATCCTCACGTGCGACTCCATCTTGGGACTCCATCCTGGGACTCCAGGATCATGACCCGAGCTGAAGACAGTCGCTTAACCAACTGAGCCACCCAGGTGCCCCATCCTCTGAGATTTTAAAATCCATCTGTTACTACCTGCTCTGTTAGACAGTTGATCCCTAAGGAAGTATTTCTGGATAGTGTCATCTGGCTGCCACTTAAAAGGCATTATCATGGGCACGTGTGTGGCTCAGTCCATTAAGAGTCTGCTCTTGGCTCAGGTCATCATTCCAGAGTCCTGGAATTGAGTCCTGCATCAGGCTCCCTGCTCAGCGGGCAGTGTGCTTCTCCCTACCCCTCCCTCTGCTTGTGATCTCTCTCTCTCTCTCTCTCTCTCTCAAATAAATAAATAATTTTTTTTTTTAAAGGCATATCACCTGCAAGGGACAGTTTGAGGGCTGTGCCCACGAGGCACCCCCAAGCTTCCTTGCCATTGAGGTAGTAGAAAAGGATGGAACACTTCCTAGGCTGTGTCCACCCCTGGCAGCAAAGATATCTGTGATGCTCCCTGGCCAACACGGAGCCATGCCGAAGAATGAAGTCTCAGTATCTATCTCACTAGTGACCCGAGGTGAGTCACGATCACTGCCATGGCTTGGAGAAGCCCTGCTCCCCTTAAGAGTCTAGCTGGGTGTCTGACAAACACAAAACATGATTGCTGAATGATGATGGGTCAATATCAGCATTTACCATGCAAATAGGACACACGTTTCGTAAAATAAAAACTGTTTAAAGATTTTATGTATTTAGGAGTGCCTGGGTGACTCAATGGGTTGAGCCTCTGCCTTTGGCTCTGGTCATGATCTCAGGGTCCTGGGATCGAGCCCCACATCGGGCTCTCTGCTTGTCGGGGAGCCTGCTTCACCCTCTCTCTCTGCCTGCCTCTCTGCCTACTTGTGATCTCTAAAAGATTTTATGTATTTATTAGACACAGAGAGAGGGAGCACAAGCAGGGGGACCTGAGGCAGAAGGAGGCTCCCCACTGAGCAAAGAGCCCAATGTGGGGCTCAATCCCAGGACCCTGAGATCATGACCCAAGCTGAAATCAAGAGTCAGATGCTTAACCAGCTGAGCCACCAAGGCACCCCAAGGGAGTTGCCTTTTATGATGTAGGTAGGCTCAGGAATCACAAAGCTGAACTCTATTGGTCAAGGCAGTCACAAGAGAGGGAATATAAGTCTCCACCTCTCAGTGGAGGAGTGACAGCATCACATCTAAGAATAGCAAGTGAGATGGGATACATACTGTTGTGGCCATCTTTGGGAAATACAATTTGCCTGTTTTCGCTCTGCAGATCCCTGCAGGACTGGGTACTATCCCAATTCTGTGGCATCTGGACAAGAACAGATATGTCTTTCAGGGGGATGGGTTGGCACAGGTCTCCAGGCCTTCTGGAAAGGGCTGACATGCGAGTTACAAAGAAGAGGGAATGAACTAACTTCCAGGAAGGGAAAAACCTCCAAGAGAGCAGAAAAGTGGGAACACTTGCATCCCTGGAGGCATTCTGCCTTCTGCTTGTGCTTGCATTATCAACTTCCTTAACAGGTCAGAATCTCTGGGCTTTGATTTGTTTTAGAGGAATATGTTTAGGGGTACCTAAGTAGCTTAACATATGTATATATATGTTTAATTAAGTCATAGTTGGGATGCCTGGATAGCTCAGTCCCTTAAGCCTCTGCCTTCAGCTCAGGTCATGATCCCAGGGTCCTGGGATGGAGTCTCACATCAGGCTCCTTGCTCAGCAGGGCACCTGCTTCTCCCTCTGGGTGCTGCTCCTCCTGCTTGTGCTCTCTCTCTCTGGCAAATAAATAAATAAAATCTTTTTAAAAAAAGAAAATAATGGGGCGCCTGGGCAGCTCAGTGGGTTAAGCCTCTGCCTTCGGCTCAGGTCATGATCCCGGGGTCCTGGGATCAAGTCCCACATCGGGCTCCCTGCTGAGCAGGAAGTCTGCTTCTCCCTCTCCCTCTCTCTCTGCCTACTTGTTCTCTGTATCTCTGTCAAATAAATATTTTTTAAAAATAAATTTAAAAAAATTTAAGTCATTGTTGATGCCAGGCACTCTTCCCAAGTTTCTTCATGTCATCTCTCATTGAAATGAAAAATATTCTCCTTTTTTTAAGATTTTATTTATTTATTTGACACACAGAGAGAGAGATAGCATGGGGTGGGGGAGCAAGGGGAGAGGGAGAAGCAGGTTCCTTGCTGAGTAGGAAGCCCAGTGTGGGGCTTGATCCCAGGATGCTGGGATCATGACCAGAGCCAAAGGCAGACACTTAACTAATTGAGCCACCCAGAGAACCAGAAATGAAAATATTCTAAAATTAGACAGTGATGATGATGGCACAACCCCATGAATATATAAAAACCACTGAACTGTACATTTCAAAAAGATGAATTTTGTGGTATGTGAATTATATCTTAATAAATCTGGTATTTAAGAAATAACAATAAGGGGCGCCTGGGTGGCTCAGTAGGTTAAGCCTCTGCCTTCGGCTCAGGTGATGATCTCAGGGTCCTGGGGCATCGGGCTCTCTGCTCAGCAGGGAGCCTGCTTCCTCCCCTCTCTGCCTGCCTGTGATCTCTCTGTCAAATAAATAAAATCTTAAAAAAAATTAAAAATGACAATAATAACTCATTGCCTCTTAACATAAATAAGTGAGAAGAATATTGTTTTCCATCTTTGTATATCTCTTTCTTTTTAAAAAATTTTTGAGAGAGAGAGTGCGGGAGGTGGGGGGCCAGTGGGAGAGAGAGAATCAGCAGACTCCTCTTTGAGAATGGAGCCTGACAATGTGAGGCTCAACCCTTACATCATCACCTGAGCCAAAGTCAAGAGTCAGACACTCAACTGACTGAGCCACCCAGACGCCCCAAGACAAATATTATTGATAGCAAATACTACCAACTATTTATCCTTAAGTGACAGGTTCACTTTGTATATTGTTCAAGAAAAGTATTTCCAAAATATTCCAAATACCCAGACACACTGTGAATAACCATAGTTCATCAGTTCTTTCTGGTAAGAAATAGTGTTCCCTGGGAAAGGCGGCTAGTTCAGCTCATAGCTCAATCAATCGTGTAAATGCTCTTCTACAGATGACCACCACACTTTGGTCTTTAGCAGATGTGTTTTATGTGTACATCCCATTTCTTTTTTTTTTAAAGGATTTATTTATTTATTTGACAGAGATCACAAGCAGGCAGAGAAGCCTGCTTGTAGAGAAGGTAGAGAGAGGAGGGAGCAGGCTCAATGCCGAGCAGAGAGCCCAATGTGGGGCTCGATCCCAGGACCCTGGGATCATGACCCTAGCCGAAGGCAGAGGTCTTAACCCACTGAGCCACCCAGGCACCCCTGTACATCCCATTTCATCACACCAAATATTAATTTAAAAGACATGTACTGGGGTGCCTGGGTGGCTCAGTCTGTTAAGCGTTTGCCTTTGGCTTTGGCTTTGGTCCTGGGATCAAGTCCTGCAACGGGCTCCCTGCTGAGCTTTGGTCCTGGGCTCAGCAGGGAGCCTGCTTCTCCCTCTCCCCCTGTCTCTCCTGCTAGTGCATGTTCTCTCTCTCTCTCCTGCTCACTCTCCCTCTCTCTCCCAAATAAAATAAATCTTAAAAAAAAAAAAAAAAAGACATGGACTGAGATCAATGAACAGAAAAGGAAGTCCCCAAATAAAGCCATACTTCCTTGGTGAATTATGACAAAGGAGGCAAGAACATACAGTGGTGTTAGGGAAGGACCTGTCAGCCCCGCTAACTCAGGAAGCTGGTGGGTGAACCCGGGAGCTGCCAAGGCCAGAGGCTCCGGCTCCATGGCTGGGAATCCCGAGGGAACTGGACAAATGGAAAGGGTTGACCATGGCTGGGTTTGCAACACTGTTGCTGAGCAAACTCAGATAAACTCATTGAAACTCACTGCGACAGACACAAGAAACTCAAGAGAGGAGGTTTTGGGAAAAGAGCAAAGGAGAGCTTTGTTTCAGGTGCGGGAAGCCAGGGGAGGTAGTGGACTCTGACAGCAAGAGGGACACCGACCATTTTGTAGGAGAGGTTGAGGGAGGGTACAAGAGGACAGGAAGAGTTCATGGTCATGGGTGAAGGGCAGTTAAATGTTCAGCCCTTGATCTTGGGCGGGGAAGGGGACCGTGGGGGTATGATCTTCCAGGCGTTCCATTGCTATCAGGGCTTTCTTGCCGGGCCCTTAGAATGTTCCAGTCATTGTCAAAGCCTCAGGAAAGTGTGATGAGAAATAACTGTTGGGGTCTATTGTTGAGTGAGAGGGTTCACTGACAATGGAAAAAAGACAGTCTCCATCAGATGGTGTTGGGAAACCTGGACAGCTACACGTGAAATAATGAAACTGGACCACTTTCTCACACCAGACGCAAAAATAAACTCAAAATGAATTAAAAACCTAAACGTGAGACCTGAAACCACAAAATCCCTAAAATAACACACAAGCAATAATTTCTTTGACATCAGTCATAGAAACCTTTTTCTAGGGGCGCCTGGGTGGCTCAATCAGTTATGCACTTGACTCTTGGTTCCGGCTCAGGTCATGACCTGAGGGTCGTGGAATCGAGACCCCCCAGCCCACTCCAGGCTCAGCAAAGTGCTGAAATACTTTCCCTCTTCTCCCTCTCTCTTTGCCCCTCCCCTCAGTTCACGTGCATGCACTCTCCCTCTCAAATAGATAAATAGACTCTTTAAAAAAAGAAACATTTTTCTAGATGTGTCTCCTTAGGCAAAGGAAACAAAAGCAAAATTAAACTATTGAGACTATACCAAAATAAAAAGCTTCTACACAGTAAAGGAAACCATCAGCAAAACAAAAAGGCAAACTACTGAATGGGAGACTACATTTGGAAACGATCTATCTGAAAAGGGGTTAGTATCCAAAGTATGTAAAGAATTTATAGGGACGCCTGGGTGGCTCAGTTGGTTGAGCAGCTGCCTTCGGCTCAGGTCATGATCCCAGCATCCTGGGATCGAGTCCCACATCGGGCTCCTTGCTCAGTGGCGAGCCTGCTTCTCCCTCTGCCTCTGCCTGCCTCTCTGCCTGCCTCTCTGTCTGCCTGTACTCGCTCCTGCTCTCTCTCTGACAAATAAATAAATTAAAAAAAAAAAAAATTGATATTTAAAAAAAAAAAAAAAAAGAATTTATACAACTCGGGGCGCCCGGGTGGCTCAGTGGGTTAAGCATCTGCCTTTGGCTCAGGTCACTATCCCAGGGTCCTGGGGTTTGAGCCCCACACAGGGAGTCTGCTTCTCCCTCTGCCTGCTGCTCCCCATGCTTGTGTTCTCTCTCGCTCTCCCTCTCTCTGAAATAAATAAGTAAGTAAGTAAATAAATAAATAAAATCTTTTAAAAAATTAAAAACGAGGGCACCTGGCTGGCTTAGTTGGTACAGCATGTGATTCTTGATCTTAGGGCTATAGTTTTGAGCCCCACGTTGGGGTAAAGATTACTTAAAAAACAAAATGCAAAAAAAAAAAAAAAAAATTAAAAACAGAAATACCATATGATTCAGTAGTTCCACTACTGAGTATTTACCCAAAGAAAATGAAAACTCTAATTCAAAAAGATATAAGTACCCCTATGTTTTTTGTTTGGTTGATTTTGTTTTTGTTTTTGTGGCTCAGTCATTAAGCGTCTGCCTTCGGGTCAGGTCATGATCCCGGGGTCCTGTGATAGAGCCCCACATTGGGCCCCTGCTCAGCGGGGAGCCTGCTTCTCCCTCTCCCACTCCCCCTGCTTGTGTTCCCTCTCTCACTGTCTCTCTCTCTCTCTCTATCAGATAAATAAATAAATAAATAAATAAATAAATAAATAAAATATTAAAAAAAAGATTTTATTATTATTTTTTTAAGGTTTTATTTATTCATTTGACAGACAGAGATCACAAGTAGGCAGAGAGGCAGGCAGAGAGAGAGAGAGAG
>ML111496.1:22985-41791 GCA_003697995.1 Taxidea taxus jeffersonii | reverse complement strand
GGCCAGTTCTCTTCCTTCCCTGGAGAAATCAGGGCTTTTTAGAAAGGAGATGTATAAAATAGTTACAGACTCGGCTTTCCTCTGCCTTCCCCTCTGCATTCTTAGAAATCTTTCTCTTCCTGTGACAGTGGTGGGGAAGGAGGCATCAGCTAGTGAGTCATTCAGGAAAGCTCAGCTCTAACCCATAAGAACCCAAGTTAGCAGCATATTTTCCTTCTCCCCCTGCCTTAGAATGTTGTTGCTTACCCCCACATCCCTCAAACACATCCACTGGCCCCACTCAGGCCCCTGAACCGGGGCTCCAGCCTCCTCCTCCTTTTTTTTTTTTTTTTTTAAGTAGGCTCTACTCCCAATGTGGGGCTCGAACTCACGACCTTGAGATCAAGAGTCACATGAGTTACAGACTCAGCCAACCAGGCAGTTCAGCTGGCCTCCTCCTTACTCTCTCAGACTCCAAGCTTCATCCTCCACAACAGCCCTGAAGGATTTTCCTTTAAAGGGGGCGCCTGGGTGGCTCAGTCGTTAAGCGTCTGCCTTCAGCTCAGGTCATGATCCCAGGGTCCTGGGACTGAGCCCCACATGGGGCTCCCTGCTCTGCGGGAAGCTCCTTCTCCCTCTCCCTCTGCCCCTGCTTCTGTTCCCTCTCTCACTGTGTCTCCGTCAAATAAATAAATAAAATCTTAAAAAAATAATAATAAAAAATAAAAAGATTTATGGATGGTGTCAGATCCACCATCCTTCCCCTGCTCAAAACTACCCATGCCATACAATGAAATATTATATAGCCATAAAAAGGGACGGAGTACTGATTTGTGCTATTGCATGGATGAACCTTGAAATGAAAATGAAATGAAAAAAGCCCGACATAGAAGAAGGTCACGTATTATGTGATTTCACTTATATGAAATATCCAGAAGAGACAAGTTCATAGGGAGAGAAAGTTGGTAGGTGGTTGTGAGGGGTTGAGGGAGGGAGAAGTGACTTGCTTAACGGGTCTGGGGTTTCCTTTTGGGATGAAAAATGTTCTAGAAATAGATGGTGGGGATGGCCGCACAAGATTGCCGATGTATTTAAGGTCTCTGAATTGTACATGTGAAAATAGCTCAAATGGCCAGTGCTACGTAGTGTGCATTTTACCTCAATTAAAAAAAGAACACTCCATAGCTCCCCATTGCCCTCGGGATAAGCTCCAAGCCTCACTCAAGGTGTTTCTCACCTGTCCCTGTATTGTCTCACTTACTTTATCTGACATTTTCCTGCTTTCCTTCCACAGGCCAGACCCCCCTGATAGGTCAGCCACGTCCCACCTCCCTCCTGCCACAATCTAGTCCCTCTGCCTGCAAAGGTGTGCTTCTCCTCCACGGCTGAACCCTGCCCATCCTTTGAGACTCACCTCACACACCGTGTCCTGTGCAAGGCTTCCTGAGCTATCCTCTCTGTTTTTTTTCCCTTCATAGTGTTTTTCATGATCTGAAATACAAATGCATATATATTTATTTGTGTCTGTTGTCTCTATTAGATAGGCAGTTCCATAAAGGCAGAGAATTTGCTCGGGCACCTTCAATAACAACAGCACCCAGCTGGCGGCTTAATGATCTTTTTTTTTTTTGGGGGGGGCTTAATGATCTTTTGACCAACGTCACCCAGATAGCATCCGGGGCATTGTTGGCATCTGAAACTCTCAACTCCATAGCTTTGGAGAATCCAAAGCGAACCCATGTTTTTTTCTCACTTATACAAATGCTTTTTATTTATTTCCTCACATTTGTTCTAGGCCAAGACCTTCTGAAGACATTTTTACAGAGGCTTAATCTTTTTTTTTTAATTGTATTTATTTATTTGACAGACAGAGATCACAAGTAGGCAGAGAGAGAGGGGGAAGCAGGCTCACTGCTGAGCAGAGAGCCCAATGCGGGGTTTGATCCCAGGACCCTGAGATCATGACCTGAGCCGAAGGCAGAGGCTTTAACTCACTGAGCCACCCAGGCACCCCTCAATCCCACTCTTTAACTAACTTATAACCTCCTCCAAAGCTATATCCGTATTCTGAGTTCCACTGTATTCTGAGTCCAGAAAGCATTACTGGCTCTCACAATCCCTCCCCTCCCCTTTGAGCATAACTGTCCCATTCTTCCCATCCCCGCAATTGGACGGGTAGACTCGTGGAGGCCACAGTAGTTCGTGGAAGTAGGAAAATAGAAGTAGGTCACATTTGAGGGTCAGAGCCCAATACCTCACCTCTGAGATTTCTATTTTACATAAGTTACATAAGGACTTGTCCTGCGTCCCATTTCTTCATTCCTTGGCTGAGCCTTCAGAGGTTTGGAGTGAAGGTAAGGTGACTTTTCCAGGGGCACATGGCTAGTAAGGTGGTGGCATACAGAGTGGGGAAGAGAGACTCCTGGGGGGTCTCCACGTTGCACTGCTGTCCCCAGTAAGTCAGCAGGAACTCCCCCAAATGCCTTCTTCACGTTGTTGGCTTGCACGAAAATACTCACCAACTCCCTGCAACCGATGTGAGCCACTCACTTTTATGAATCCTGGTGGATTCATCTTTCATTCCTAATTCCCTATCTCCTGCTTCATGTCAATTATTATCTTCCTAGCCAATCCAGACCAATAATAGTACTTCAAAAATTCCTTCACCAGTGTCCAGGAGAGTTCTCCTCCCCCATCAAGCTTTCCACAATTTTCATATGCAAGTGAGGAACGAATTATCATCTCACAGAATCCCTTCCCCACTCTCTCCTCCCCCTCCCACCAGTTTTCTCTGCATTCCTTTTCTCACACAGGATGATCTAGCTTGCACTGCTCATCAGCTGGACATAGATTTAAGGTCTCGTTTTCATTCCAAATCGTTTAACCACATACATGTATTCTTTTTTCTCCAAGTACTGTGCTCCCTTAGGTAATGTCTCCATCTTGGGTCACATAAAATGTTATATGTATGCATGATTCATTCATTGTGTAGCTCATCAAACGTGACAGGGGCATTTATGGCATTTCAGCCACTATTCTAGGTGCTGGGAAGAAAATGGCGATCAGAACTGTTGGAGCTGAATTGGACCCCCTTCCCAAGGCAACTGATACCATAACTCCTAACAGTGTTCATTGGTTTTACCTGTTTTTGAATTTCATAGAAATGTGATTATGAAGAACATGCTTTTTAATGTCTGGCTTCTCTTGCTTAACATTATGCCCACAGGATTAATCTGTATCACTTCTTGTAGTGGTGGTTTGCTTCTCCTTACTGTTTAAGACATTGAAATTAGGATTCTAGGTGCCTGGGTGGCTCAGTTAGTTGAGCGACTGCTTTTGGCTCAGGTCATGATCCCGGAGTGCTGGGCTCAAGTCCTGCTCAGGCTCCCAGCTCTGCAGGGAGTCTGCTTCTCCCTCTGACCTTCTCCCCTCTCATGCTCTCAGTCTCTCTCAAATAAATTTTTAAAATCTTAAAAAAGAAAGAAAGAAAGAAACTAGGATTCCCAGTTTCAGCCCAAAACATCCTAATTGAAGCAATCAGTGCTGCTTTGACTGCCCTCCCCAAATCATCAAATCCCTGTGCCGGTCAGTTTTGGCTAAGGTATGCTGCAGTAAGGAATGAGCCCTCCGTGTTTGTGACTTACAGCAACATTGGTTCCCTACAAGTTCGCTGTGAGCCTGTTAGCCCTGGTTACATCTATATTCTCTTCATTCCTGGTCCAACCCAACGCAGACAAAAGAGTCTGTATCAGTTTCTTATGCTGCTATAACAAAGCCCCAGTACACACACTATTTTAGTTCTGAGGTCAGAAGTTCGGAAGGGGGCTAAAATTAGGGTGTCAGCAGGCTGGTCCTTCTGGAGCTCCAGGTGAGAAGCCATTGCCTTGCCTTTTCCAGCCAGACATGAATCATATCGCTCCTTCCTCTGCTTCCATCTCTCTTGCCGCGGACTCGGGGCCTCCTTGTGATGACACGAGGCCCACCCGGACAATCCACAGCGACGTCCCCATCTCAAGAGCCTTACATTTAATCACATCTGCAAAGCCTCTTTTGCTATGGAAGGTAGCGTTTCAGAGGTTCTGGGATTGGGACACACACATCTCCTGGGAACCAGTATCCTGTGTACCACACAGTGGTAGGTACATGGCAGTCTTGGGGCCAAGAAAAGAGAGACAGCCGGTCCCTGCAGGTAAAGAGCTTCACGCTTCTCCCTAGAAGGGAGGGTTGCTCGCATTTGCCCACATTTCACTATTCCTCTGGCGCAGGGCCACCTGCACTGCAGGTTCTCCGGCCACGTCTGATAGCAACAGACAGGGTCCCACGAGGAGGGGCAGTAGCTAGTCTCATTATAATCCAAAGGAGCACGGGCACGGGAACACCAGAAGCGGGAAGGAGTCCGTTAGGAGTGTGGCGCTTGGCCAAGGCAGCCGGTAAGAGGGAGCAGAAGTGAAAGTCTTTCTCATGGTGGAATGGCTCCTGGGATTTCCTAATCTGCCCAACTTCCTCTTCTTGGAAGGGAACATCCGCGACCCGGTGCGTCGTGGCCCGGGGCGGCGTCACCTGTGATGGGAGGAAGCTCTATTTCAACAGGAGGACTTTCCCCTCTGGTTCTGCCGAGGCGGACGGGGCGCAGGCAGTGCGCCCCCACGCCCAGGCCCCCGGCTTCTGCCCTCCGCGGTTCACAGCGCCCCCCATGCCCCGAGCCCCGGTCAGCCACGGCCTCTGTCGCCTCTCGGCCTACCTGGAAGAGCTGGAGGCCGCGGAGCTGAAGAAATTCAAGCTGTACCTGGGCACGGAGGCGGAGGCGGGCAGGATCCCCTGGGGGCGTCTGGAGACCGCCGGGCCCTTGGACACCGCGCAGCTGCTGGTGGCGCACTGCGGGCCGGATGCCGCCTGGCCGCTGGCGCTGGGCCTCTTCCAGCGCATCAGCCGGCGGGACCTGTGGGAGAGAGGACTGAGAGAGGACCCGGTGCGGGGTAAGGAGGCCGCAGCCCGCCGCCGGGGCCCTTCCCCTGGCGACAGTCGCGGTGCGCAGGAGACCCGAGTCCCGCGTCTGCCCTTGGCCTTGCTCGCCCTGCGTTCTGTTCCCACGCCCGCCCCGACGCCCTCGCTCTGCCCGGAGCCTCCCTGCTCCGCCTTCAGAACCATGAAGGCTCTGCGTGGTGTGCGAGTTCTTTCCTACCCCTGGGCCTGCCCCTTGTGCTCAACCTGTCTGGCTTCTGCCGCGCCTCGATTTCTCTTCCTGTATCTCCCGCCCTATGGGATACTCTCAGGGCTGCTCCCATGCACTCCCTCCTCTAACACGGCGTCCACGGTGCACAAGGACCTGCTGGGTGCTTTTTTTTTTTTCTAAGATTTTATTTATTTATTTGACAGAGAGAGAGAGAGATCACAAGTAGGCAGAGAGGCAGGCAGAGCGGGAGGCGGAGGCAGGCTCCCTGCTGAGCAGAGAGCCCGATTAGGGGCTCCATCCCAGGACCCTGGGATCATGACCTGAGCCCAAGGCAGAGGCTTTAACCCACTGAGCCCCCCAGGACCCCCTGCGCTCGGTGCTTAAAGTGCTGTGTGAGAGAGATGACTATGATCCCCCCTGTTACAGAGGTGAGGAAACTGAGGCTCAGAAAAACATGGTGTGCCCCAGGTAAGAGTTCCTGGGAAAAACCACGCAGAGTGTTTCAGGCGATGTGCCCAGAGTGCCAGCCGCTGTTGGGGGGGCACGCATGCGAAAACAGAGACCCTGGTTTGTAGCATTTGCTACTCTCGGTGGTGTAAATAACAAACAAGCCAATGGGATGCCCACTGGCTTGTAATTCACTGAAATGTAGCGGCAGCCTCTTGAGCGGGTGAGGCCTGACGACAAGAGGCCCCCTCAGACCTGGTCTCACATGGCTCCGTCTCTCCTTGTCTCCATCTCTGGAGAACATTGCAGAGGCCTTGGACGGCGGGAGTGTGAGATGGCGTTCCATCTTGACTCCAGGACACGTATGAAACTCAAAGCACTCTCAGCAATAAAGAAAAAAGGATAAATGAATTCATTTATGATCTCAAATAATTGTTGGACTTCTAGAAGTTCTACATACTTCTTATAGGAAATTCAAGTAATGTACAAATATTGAATGCCCCCTTCCTTCTCCCATTGCACTGAAACCTCTCCCCAGCATCACAGCTGATGACTCCGGCCAGCATCCTTCTGCAGACTGTGTCCTTTCAATTTCTGGAAGGGCAGCCCTGTGGTCTGCAGCTCATTTTTTTTCCAGCTGTCTGGTGCTGGAGAACCAATGTATCTCTCTGGGCCTCTGTTGCCTCATCAGGAAGATACAAGGGATCGGAGCAGTTCAATGGTTCTCGAATGTTATGCTCGGGGATGGTCCAGACGCCCTGCTGGGAAGGGAGCATCCAAGATCAGCAGGTTTGGGGCACCAGGAATCTGCATTTGGCTGTGGGTGGTGTTCAAGGCACGCTTCAGAAAACACTGAGATGGACCTCTCTGATGTCTTTGTCAGCTGTAATATCCACTGATGACTTTTTTCTTTAAATTGTGGTAAAATGCACGTAACAAAACTATTATAAATGAATTGGACTCCTCAAGATATGTCATAGATGTGGAATCATAGAGTGTCTTTTGGTGGCTGGCTTATTTCACCTAGCATAATGTCTTTTTTTTTTTTTTTTAAGTTTATATTTATTCATTTGAGAGAGAGAGGGAGAGAGAAAGAGGGCAAAGAAGGGGAGCAGCTGGCAGAGGGAGAAGCGGGCTGCCCACTGAGCTGAGAGTCTGATCCCAGGACCCTGGGATCAGGACCTGAGCTGAAGGAGGATGCCACCCAGGTGCCCCAAGCCTAATGTTTTCAACTCATCCATGTCACAGCAGGTGTCAGAGTTTCCTTCCTTTTTAAGGCTGAATAATACTCCACTGTGGAACACACACACACACACACACACACACACACACAACATTTTAATTCAATCATCTCTTGGTGAGCACCGGGGCTGCTATTCCCTTTTGCTTATTGTACATACCATGGTTGTTAACATGGGGCTACAACTCTTCGAGGCTCTGCTTTCAACTCTTCTGAGTATGTACTTAGAAGTGACATTGCTAGATCAAATAGTAATTCTATTTTAATATTTTAAGGAACACATTGTTTTCCACTGAGGCTGCCCCATTTTACATTCTCACCACGGTGCACAAGGGTTCCAGTTTTCCCACATCCCCGCCAACACCTGTTATCTCTAGGTTTTTGTGTCTTTTTTTTTTTTTTCCATTTTTAAAGAAAATAATCTGTATGCCCTCTGCGGGGCTTGAACTCACTGCCTTGATATCAGGAGTCTCGTGCTCCACCAGCTGAGCCAGCTGGGGGACCCCTCTGTTATGTTTGTTTAAAGCAGCCGTCCTAATGTGTGTGAAGTCTGATTCCCATCATTTGCAATTAGCTTCGACTGGTATTACCTTAGTCCTTGTTTCCCAAAGCCTCACACATCCGGTCTTTGGCAAATCCTAGGACTTGCAGCTCCAAGGCCTCCCACTGCTGCCACCCAGTGGGTAACCCACCTTGCACTTGGCGAAGGGCCCCTAGGTCTGCTTTGATTCCCACCCCCTCCCACCACCACCCCTCCGCCTGCTCCCCCAGCTCCTTCCTTACAGGCACAATAATCTGTACAACCATTGATTAGATCGTTCCCCTCCCTCGTTTTGAATTCTCCAAAGGCTTCCTGTTGGGAATAGAATGTAATCCAAACTCTTCAACCTGCTCGCACAAGATCTGGCTGAGCCCCTCTCTCCAAACCCACCCAGCACTTACCCTGAAGCTCATTCCACTCCAACTTTATTCCTCTCTTGTGTCCACAGGACCTTTACGCTTGCTGTGGTTTTGGTTCGTTTTTTGTTTTTTGTTTGCTTTTTTGCTTAGATCACCTTTGCTTGGGGTGCCTGGGGGGCTCAGTGGGTTAAAGCCTCTGCCTTCGGCTCAGGTCATGATCTCAGGGTCCTGGGATCGAGCCCCACATCGGGCTCCCTGCTCAGCAAGGATCCTAGTTCCCCCGTCCTGTCTCTCTGCCTACTTGTGATCTCCATCTGTCAAATAAATAAAATCTTTTTAAGAAATCTTAAAAAAAAATTTTTTTTTTAAAACAACACCTTGGGGCGCCTGGGTGGCTCAGTGGGTTAAGCCTCTGCCTTCGGCTCGGGTCATGGTCCTGGGGTCCGGGGATCGGAACCCCGTGTCGGGCTCTCTGCTCAGTGGGGAGCCTGCTCCCCTCCCTCTCTGCCTGCCTCCCTGCCTACTTGTGATCTCTCTCTCTGTCAAATAAATTTTAAAAATAAATAAATAAAGAACACCTTTACTCACGTATCTGGCCCCTTGCCATTCAGATCTTGGGTTAAGTGTCTTTTTTTTTTAAGATTTTATTTATTTATTTGACAGATAAGAGATCACAAGTAGACAGAGAGGGAGGCAGAGAGAGAGGAAGGGAAGTAGACTCCCTGCTGAGCAGAGAGCCCGATGTGGGGCTCCATCCCAAGACCCTGGGATCCTGACCTGAGCCAAAGGCAAGAGGCTTTAACCCACTGAGCCACTCAGGCGCCCGGATTAAGTGTCTTATACTCTGTTCTGCTTACCCCCCATTTACCCCATTGATGAAGGAGGGATATCCCACCCTAAATGGTTTTATTTATTTACTTTTAAAGATTTCATTTATTTATTTGACAGGCAGAGATCACAAGTAGGCAGAGAGGCAGAGAGAGAGAGAGGAGGAAGCAGGCTGTCCGCAGAGCAGAGAGCCCGACACGGGGTTCGATCCCCGGACTCCAGGACCATGACCCGAGCCGAAGGCAGAGGCTTAACCCACTGAGCCACCCAGGCGCCCCCCTAGATGGTTTCAGATGGCCGCACACGTGACACCGAACACAGGACAGATGAGACTGACAGCAGGAGCATGCACTCAGCCCAGGGGAGGAAACCCCAGGCACCGTGCAGGTCTCACAGGGTTGCACTGGGAACACAGTGAATCCGCAGGGGCTGCAGGGGGCAGGCTTTGTAGACACGGGAGCATGGGGACTTTGTGATTCCTGAAAAAAAGGATGAGACTGACTTGTTTGAATGATTTCACTGGCCAGCAGGGAACTGGAACCTCTGAGAACGAGGACCAGGTGAGGTGCAGTAAGGTCTAGGAGTTGGGGATGCGGTGGAGGGCAGCTGGTCTACTTTTACAGGGAAAACTAGGCGGGTGGGGAGCCTGTCCCACTAGATGGGGGCATACCTGGTCGGAGCACTGGAACTCACACTTAGGCCCACATTTCAGGCTCCTGTGGAGCTCAGAGATGCCCAGGAAGTTCTTGGAACCCCTGATCTTACAGTACATTCCCAGAAAAGCCTTTCCCGGCCACCCAAACTAAAACACTACTTTCAGTCACTCTGTTGTGTACCCTTTGTCAATTTTAAGTAACCTTTCATCATTATCTGGAGTTACATGAAGTGTTTATTTTATTTTATTTAAAGATTTTGTTCGTTTATGTGAGAGGGAGACACGGCATGAGCAGGGGGAGGGGCAGAGGGAGAGGGAGAAGCAACCTCCCCGTTGAGCCCATTGAGCCCGGAGCAGGTGACACGGGTCTGGATCCCAGAACCCCTAGATCATGACCTGAGCCAACGTCAGACGCTTAACTGACGGAGTCACCCAGGCGCCTCTGAAGTATTTCTTTTTTCTGTGCTCAACCCCCCACACCACTAGAATGTAAGGTCCACGGAGCAGAGCCCTTGTTTATTACTGTGTATCCAGTGCTAGCAAAATTTGCCTGGATAATGCTGGTGGCCAATGTATGTGTATTGGTTGGATGGATACACGGGTGGGTGGTGCATGGATGGACGGGTGGCTGGATGAGACATGGCCAAGGACAGAGGGAGAGGGAGGGAATCCAAGCTGACTCACACCTTCCTGCCTTGGGGAATTCTCGGATGGATGGAGGTGCCAATCACCATGATGGGCCCCCAGAAAGGAGAGCAGATTATGAAGCATGAGTGCTTTCAGCAGCGGTGCATATGTGAGGAGACTGCCAAACATTGGCGGTGGGGGTGGGCAGAGTTATATGCACAGCTTGATGTGATAGTAACTACTCTTTTTTAAATTGACATACAAGTTACGTTGGTTTCAGGTGTGCACAGTAGATGCTAGCTGACCTCCTAAAATGTCTCTTCCAGATACTCCACCTGGTGGCCCATCCTCACTGGGAAGCCGGTCAGCACGTTCTCTGGAAGTCTTTCCTGGAGCTCCAACAAGAGGTGAGCTGTCGGCCATGTATCTCGTAGAATGTGCAAGGCCACACGCATCGGACTGTCCACCAGAGTCCATCAGGCCAAAAAAAAAAAAAAGAAAAAAGGATGTGTATTTAATGTTTGCATATAACAAGAAATCTTGGGCATGGTGGTTGCAGAGTTGATGTAGTAGATCAACAACACCGTCAAAGCCCCAACTTCTTGCTGGTTCGTTTGTCGTGACACTTGTCATTTCACGGTTACAAGATGGCAGCCAAACCATGCAAGTGAATTCCAAGCTAGGGAGAAAAGAGAGACGGAAGGCGCTCTTCCTCGACAGAGTATCGTTTCCTTCAGGTAAACATCTGTTCAACAAGCTTCCCCCTTCCCAGTGGTCATCCCCATATACCTTATTGGCCGGGACTGGGGCCCATTCCCAGACCAGCCACTGGCAACAGGGAATGAGATTGCTCGTGACTGGTTCAGCCAACATTCATCCTCTGGGGCTTGTGAAGGGACAGCATTCCTGGAATCAAGGGATCAGCACCCATCATCTTAATAGAGTCAGGATTGTTGGCAAGGAAGAAGTGAGTATGGGCTGCAGGACAGGCAGTGCCACCGTCAACAATAACGCCGATGATTCTGGACACCTTTCAAGGCGCCTGAAGGCACTGGGCATAGCACAGGGCCAATATATTGTAACTCCATCTTTGTTTTCATCCTTATTTTAAGCTTTTCTATTTTCCTGATGTTCTCTGTGTCTCAAAATAAGAACACTTTCTCAGGAAAAGACAAAGACTTTTACAAAATCCAAACGTTACTGTCACAATTATCTTTGCTCGATTGGAAGAGAATCACAGTTGACAAAAGGGAAGGACGATGGGTGTATTTATGAGCCTAAAAGTGTTAATTTTTTAAAAATATTTTATTTATTTATCTGACAGAGATCACAAGCAGGCAGAGAGGCAGGCAGAGAAAGAGGGGGAAGCAGGCTCCCCGCTGAGCAGAGAGCCCGATGTGGGGCTCGATCCCAGGACCCTGAGATCATGACCTGAGCCGAAGGCAGAGGCTTTAACCCACGTAGCCACCCAGGCGCCCCAATATTTATTAATACACATTAAGGGAGCTAGTAAAATAACTATCAACAGGTGAATGGACAAACGAAATATGGTATATATATATATGTATTCCACATGTATACAATGTATTCCGTATGTATGCAATGGAATAATAGATTTAAAAAGGAATGAAATTCTGATACTTGCTACAGCATTAGGCCAAGTCAATGAGCCAACACAAAAAGGCAGATCCTGTGTGATTTCACTCACATGAGGAGCCTAAAGTAGTCACGTTCATGAGACCGAAAGTGGCACGGTGGCCGCCAGGGGCTGGGGTGGGGGAGGAATGAGGAGTTAGTGTCCCACAGGCACAGAGTTTCTGTTGAGCATGACGGAAGAGTCCCGGAAATGGATAAGGGTGATGATTGCTCAACTTCGTGAATGCAGTGTAATGTCACTGAGTCCGTCAAACATTTAAAAGAGGGTTAAAATGCTAAATTTTAGATGATGTATGTTTCACTACAATTGAAAATAAAAGAGAACATGCATTCCTTTTGAGAGAGTCCTGGGATCACATTGCTATCTCTCGTTCACCTTCCTCTGGGCAGATAGTATGAGCCTCTGGTGACATCCAAGTAAGAAAGGATGCATTTTAGTCTGGATCAGGGTCCCCCACCGCGGTACCCCTGGCAATTTGGGCTGGATAATTCTTTGTTGTGGGGCATCCTGGGCACTGTAGGATTTTGAATAGCCTCCCTGGCCTCCTCCCACTAGACCACAGTAGCCTGCCCCCACCGGCCCATCCCCCAGTTGCTGCGGCCCCAAATATCTCCAGACCTTGCCAGAAATCCCCTAGGGAGGACACCAGCGGACTTATGGGAGGGATAAGTTCTCTGGTGCAGATAACGTATCTGGCTTTTTTTTTTTTTTTAATATTTTATTTATTCATTTGACAGAGAGAGAGATCACAAGTAGGCAGAGAGGCAGGCAGAGACAGAGAGAGGGGGAAACAGGCTCCCTGCCGAGCAGAGAGCCCGATGTGGGGCTCGATCCCAGGACCCTGGGATCATGACCTGAGCCGAAGGCAGAGGCCTTAAACCACTGAGCCACCCAGGTGCCCCCGTATCTGGCTTTTTTAAAAGCGGGCACAGAAAACTTGGCAGCACTGCCTTCTCAGACTTAAACGTGCCTATAAATTATGCAGCGGTCTTGTTAGGAATGCAGTTTCTGATGCAGTAGGTGGGGAATGGGATTCAGGTTTCCATTTCCCATCCTCTCCTTGTGAGCCCACAGGGGACTTCAGCGTCTCTTCACCGGGAGGACCCCAGGGAACCGGTGGCTGAGATTGACATGTTTCTTAGGTGCCCTTGTGGCCTTCCATCAGCTCCTGGGCGTGGACCACTGTTTGAGGAGCAAGGATAGAAGAATACTGTTGCCAAGGACAGTTCCCATGTTAGTGTCTCTGCTCCCCAAGGAGAGGGGTGATCTTTTTAGAGAAGTACCAAGGTTCCCAGGCTCCATCCAGAAAACCTTCCCGTGGATACTGCAGAACAAGTAGGCAGTAGACCGTGGTTTGCTTTAGGTCATGAGTCAGTCAACGGTTGCTGATGAGTCTCCCACGGACCCCTCATTCCTCCCCGTTAGATCCCCGGGAAACCTACAGGGACTATGTGCGCAGGAAGTTCCGGCTGATGGAAGACCGCAATGCGCGCCTAGGGGAATGCGTGAACCTCAGCCACAGGTACACCCGCCTCCTCCTGGTGAAGGAACACTCAAATCCCATGCGGGCCCAGCAGAAGCTTTTGGACACAGGCTGGGGACAGGCGAGAACCGTGGGACATCAGGCCAGCTTCATCCAGTTGGAGACCCTCTTCGAGCCCGACGAGGAACGCCCGGAGCCGCCGCGCACCGTGGTCCTGCAGGGAGCAGCGGGGATGGGCAAGTCCATGCTCGCCCACAAGGTGATGCTGGACTGGGCTGACGGGAGGCTCTTCCAGGACAGGTTTGATTACGTCTTCTACATCAACTGCAGGGAGATGAACCAGAGCACCGCCGAGCAGAGTGCTCAAGACCTCATCTCCAGCTGCTGGCCTGAGCCCAGCGTGCCCCTCCAGGAGCTCGTGCGAGTGCCTGAGCGCCTCTTGTTCATCATTGATGGCTTTGATGAGCTAAAACCCTCTTTCCACGACCCTCGGGGCCCCTGGTGCCTCTGCTGGGAGGAGAAGCGGCCCACAGAGCTTCTCCTTTGCAGCCTGATTCGGAAGAAGCTGCTGCCCGAGCTGTCAGTGCTCATCACCACCAGGCCCACCGCTTTGGAGAAACTGCACCGCTGGCTGGAGCACCCCCGGCACGTGGAGATCCTGGGCTTCTCGGAGGCAGAGAGGAAGGAGTACTTCTCCAAGTATTTCCACGACGCAGGGCAGGCTGCCCAAGTCTTCCATTTCGTGAGGGACAACGAGCCCCTCTTCACTCTGTGCTTTGTCCCCATGGTGTGCTGGGTCGTTTGCACCTGCCTCAAGCAGCAGCTGGAGGATGGGGGCCTTCTAAGACAGACATCCAGGACCACGACGGCGGTGTACCTGCTCTACCTCCTGAGTCTGATGCAGCCCAAGCCCGGGAGCCCCACTCCAGCCCCCGCCCAACCAGAGAGGGCTGTGCTCCTTGGCCGCCGACGGCCTCTGGAATCAGAAAATCCTGTTTGAGGAGCGGGACCTCCGGAAGCACGGCCTCGATGGGGCCGACGTGTCTTCCTTCCTCAACATGAACATCTTCCAGAAGGATATCAACTGTGAAAAGTTCTACAGTTTCATCCACCTGAGTTTCCAGGAATTCTTCGCTGCCATGTACTACCTCCTGGATCCCGGGGAGGCGGGAGCCGGCCCCGAGCAGACCGTGGCCAGGCTGCTGGCAGAGTACGGGTTTTCAGAACGGAGCTTCTTGGCCCTCACCGTCCGCTTCCTATTTGGACTCCTGAACGAGGAGACGAGAAGCTATGTGGAGAAGAGCCTTTGCTGGACGGTCTCGCCTCACGTCAAGGCAGAGCTGCTGCGGTGGATCCAAAGGAAAGCTCAGAGCGAGGGCTCCACTTTGCAGCAGGGCTCCCTGGAGCTCTTCAGCTGCCTCTACGAGATCCAGGAGGAGGATTTCATCCAGCAGGCCCTGAGCCCCTTCCAGGTGGTGGTGGTCAGCAACATGGCCACCAGGATGGAGCACTTGATCACCTCCTTTTGCGTGAAGAGCTGCAGGAATGCCCTGGTCCTGCATTTGCACGGGGCCGCCTACAGCATGGATGAGGACGATGGGGGGAGATGGGCGTCGGGGCCCCAGATGCCACCAGCACAGCCGTAAGTACTGGGCGGGGCTCACTCTCCCAAGTTCTTGCTCTCAACCACGTCCGTGTCCTCATCTGGGGTTGACGTGGCCGTGACTCCAGGAGATACTTGGCAAAATCTGCAGAAATGTTGGGTCATCACAGCTAGAGGAGGTAGGGGTTGCTGTGGCATTTGCGGGGTGCAGGCCAGAGTCCCCAGAATGACCCCCCCACCACCACAGAGGATGGCCTGGCCCAAGTGTCAGCAGTGTCCAGGTTAGTATCTTGCTCTAAACAGTACCCATTTGGACTCATTTGGGGCCCCGGTCAAGGAGAGCGTATCCACTCGACAAAAATGATCAAGGGTGCTTTTCTGCAAAGCTCAGACAGTGGAGTAGGCCAGCAGTGCCCCTGCAGGCCCAGACATCCTAATGGGAAGGGAGAGAGACAATGAACAGTAAACAAATGAACAGGTAAGCAAGCAAAAAAAAAAGTGGTCATTTGGGTAGTTTCAGAGAGAGAGAAGCGTTATAAAGAAAATGCAACAGGGCGATGTATGAGACAGTGATTTGGAGGGCTGGGGGGCTTGAAGGGGGGATGGAGGAAGCTCGGAGGATTCTTTTGGCTTTTTGGCAAGGAGTAATCGTAGGCTCGAAAAGTTGAATGTCACTAAAATAGAGGAGGAAAATCATCCTTTTCCTTTCTACCCTCTTAGGTCTTGCGTGGAGGCCTGTAAATTAAACAGACAAAAGACAGAGTAACAGAGAAGAACAAAGACGTTATTAGATGCTTATTAGTTCTGGGGTGCCTGGCTGGTGTAGTCAGTAAAGCATGTAGCTTTTGGTCCCGGGGTCATGAGTTCAAGCTCCACACTGGGCATAAGAAAAAGAAGTTTATTGGTTGTTCTCACTTACACTTGGGAGATGAGTAACTCAAAAGGCTGTTAGATCCTGGGATTTTATAGCATCCTAACACAAGATCAGTACAGTTTTAGGGGCACCTGGGTGGCTCAGTGGGTTAAGTGTCTGTCTTCAGCTCAGGTCATGATCCCAGAGCCTAGCTCAGGCTCCCTGCTCAGTGGGGACCCTGCTTCTCCTTCTCCCTCTGCCCCTCCTCCCTGCTCATGGGCTCTTGCACTCTCTCTGTCTCTGTCTCAAATAAATAAATAAAATCTTAAAAAAAAAAGTGCCATACGTTTTTAGAGAAGTGGCAAGACAAAGGAAAAGGACACTGAATTTCTCCGGAGGTTCACTGTGGGAAGGCAGAAGTACGGGATGGGGGGGGGGGGAGCTAATGGACTGACGTGTGTGATCAGGTCTGTCTTTTTTTTTTTTTTTTTTAAGATTTTATTCATTCATTTGACAGAGAGAGATCACAAGTAGGCAGAGAGAGAGAGAGGGAAGCAGGCTCCTTGCTGAGCAGAGATCCCGATGCGGGACTCGATCCCAGGACCCCGACATCATGACCTGAGCCGAAGGCAGCGGCTTAACCCACTAAGCCACCCAGGTGCCCCGATCAGGTCTGTCTTGAGGGGAGGGAAATTCTCTTCTTCCCTCTTTGGGTCCCTGGCTGGGCCTAAGAATCAAATTGGCATACGACAGATTCACAGGGGAAAAGCAGACCCAGTTTATTGAATTTTCACATGTGCCCGGGAGCCTACACCAGAGCAGGAAGCTCTCATACATTCCGATAAAAAACAATCAACTTGTGAAGAACTGAAAGGCCATCTGAGGACGCATCAGGCTGAATTTCGAATCGGCTTTATCATGTCATTACAGAGAGAGCTACACCAAAGGATCTCTGAAGTTTAGGGGCACCCGGCTGGCTCAGTGAGTCAAGCATCTGACTCTGGATTTCAGCTCAGGTCACGATCCCAGGGTCCAGGGATCCAGCCCAGCATGGGGCTCCCTGCTCAGCGGGAAGCCTGCTTCTTCCTCTCTCTCTCCTCCTGCTTGTGTTCCCTCTCACTGTCTCCTGTCAAATAAATAAATACAATCTTAAAAAAAAATTAAATAAATAAAATGAAAGAGCTCTGAAATGAGGGCTGTGCCTGGCTTAGTCAGTGGAACATGTGACTCTTGATCTAGGGGTCATGAGTTTGAGCCCCACACTGGGTGCAGAGGTTTACTTAAAAGAAGAAAGACCGGGCGCCTGCGTGGCTCAGTGGGTTAATGCCTCTGCCTCGGCTCAGGTCATGACGCATTGGGCTCTGCTCAGCGGGGAGCCTGCTTCCCCCTCTCTCTCTGCCTGCTGCTCTGCCTGCTTGTGATCTGTCCCTCTCTCTGTCAAATAAATAAATAAAATCTTTAAAAACAAAAAAAAAAAGAAGAAAAACCCTAAACATAGGTTCTAAGACAGACTATATAACTGGAAGCAAATCAGGAGGCCTCATGGGCCGCATGTCATGCCCTGTGCAGTGAGGCGGCGTGTTCTCCATCCCAGGCTGATTCAGAGGAAGGGACTCTCATGAGATTTTAGAGATTCCAAATTGCAGTATCTCCCAATCCCCAGAAAGTGCAGAGCTTCTAATTATAGCTCGGTCTTTCTGGCCACCAGGCCCACCCAGAGGCTCACCCTGCGTCTCCTCACGAGAGCAAAAGCTTCTCCTGTCCCCCAGAGAGTCCAAAGGACTTAGGAGCCCTGGGTCAGGGACGGGGTCAGAGACCACGTGCTGGAACAAGAGATGGGCCCTAGTGCTCTTGCCACTTAGGAAATCACTGAGGCTTTAGGGGGTCTGTGCCAGGAACCAGGGGCAGAGACCAATGTATACACTTTCTAATCTCTCAAAAGCCAGATCCACAAATGCAAATGCTTGCTGAGGCCAGAGTGGGGGAGGGGGGCACGGAATAATTCCCCCACCCCCAAAGACACCTGCGCCCTAATCCTGGAATTGGTGAGTATGTCACCTCCCAGGTTAAAAGGGACTTGGCAGGTGTGATTAAATTCAGGATCTTGAAGTGGGGAGCCAGGTGAGACATCTGCCAAGGGATTCGAGGCCTTTGGAGGGAAGATAGTCTGCCTTAACGCTCACCCAGAGACCCCGTTCAGATTTCTGACCTCCAGAACCAGAAGACAACCGACTGTGTTGTTTCAAGCGGCAATGCTGGGGGAGACAGGAATCAGATACCAGCAGGCACAGATACCACCTGGCACATTCAGGTTTCGTGGGACAAGGTCACCACGCACCCAGCCCCGGGACCCGGTGGCTCCCTTCTGCCCACGAGGTCCCCGTGCAGCTGGGCTTGGTTTTTCACCAAAGTGTAGAAACCCGTTTTGTGTGAGGCCTCCTGATTGAGAAATTATTGGAGGAATTCAGCTCCCAGGCCACAGGCTCGCGCTCTCCGGCTCTGGATCGTCGGCGGACCGCGTTGTACATTCGTTAGCTGGCAAGAAAGGGAGGGACTGCAGGAAACCACCAGGTTCAGCTGTGTTTCTGGAGCGTGAGCAGAACATCGGGAGGCTGTGGGAAACAGATTTCGGGGCTGCACCCCCGGCCCGGGAGTGTCTGATGAAGCGGGCTTCCTGTTTCTGGCAGGCTCCCTGGGGCTCCTGGTCTCCCCGGTGCTGAATCCACAAGAAGCAAAGCTCGAACGTTTTCTGCCCTCAGCGGGCAGCTAAAGCTCTTGAAAAATAATAATAATAATAACTACAGTGGGATATTTAAAGTACACGCCTGAGAGGGGGGCTGGTGGGCTCTGTTGGTAGAGTGTGGGACTCTTGATCTCAGGGTTGGGGGTTCGAGCCCTGAGTGGGGCGTGGAGCCCACTTTAGGAAAGTCTTAACGATGACAGATGCCTCCTCAAGCCCGAGGTGACACAGTCCGCACGCAGTCGTGGCGCAGCGTCCGGCACAAGGCGGCTTTGTCCTGTCCGTCCTTGCAGAGCCCAGAAGAACATGCTGCCCGAGGCCTACAGCCAACAGCTCGCCGCCGCTCTGAGCACCAAGCCCAACCTGACCGAGCTGGCTTTGTCCCGCAACGCGCTGGGCAGCCGGGGCGTCAGGCTCCTGTGTCAGGGGCTCAGACACCCCGGCTGCAAACTTCAGAACCTGAGGTGAGTCGGGGCGGGCCTGCACCCCGTCTTCGCGGGGCAGGGGGGCTGCGTCCGAAAGACCCGTGGTGGTGCTCGCTCTCGCTGCCCTCACGAAGCACCGCACACTGGGGGCTTAAACAACAGAAATTCATTTCCTCGGTTCGCACCCAGGTGTGGG
>ML111496.1:0-22885 GCA_003697995.1 Taxidea taxus jeffersonii | reverse complement strand
GGTGTGGGCGGGGCTGCTCGCTCCAGATCCGGGTGTGGGCGGGGCTGTTCGCTCCAGATCCGGGTGTGGGCGGGGCTGCTCGGCTCCAGATCCGGGTGTGGGCGGGGCTGCTCGGCTCCAGATCCGGGTGTGGGCGGGGCTGCTCGGCTCCAGATCCGGGTGTGGACGGGGCTGCTCCGCTCCAGATCCGGGTGTGGGCGGGGCTGCTCGGCTCCAGATCCGGGTGTGGGCGGGGCTGCTCGCTCCAGATCCGGGTGTGGGCGGGGCTGCTCGCTCCAGATCCGGGTGTGGGCGGGGCTGCTCGCTCCAGATCCGGGTGTGGGTGGGGCTGCTTTCCCCTCAGCGATCTCCTCACTATGCGTTCACACCTGTGTTACCTGTGTCCTTTCCTCTTTTTGTAAGGACACCAGTCACAGTGGTGACCTCATTTTAATTAATTTCTTTAAAGACCCAGTTCCAGGGACGCCTGGGTGGCTCAGTTGGTTGGGCGGCTGCCTTCGGCTCAGGTCATGATCCCAGCGTCCTGGGATCGAGTCCCACATCAGGCTCCTTGCTCGGCGGTGAGCCTGCTTCTCCCTCTGCCTCTGCCTGCCTCTCTGTCTGCCTGTGCTCGCTCCTGCGCGCTCTCTCTCTGTCTAACAAAATAAATAAATAAAATCTTTAAAAAAGGAGACCCAGTTCCGAAAACAGGCACACTCCAAGATACAGGGGTTAGGATTTCGGTGCAGGAATGTGGGGGTACACGACCCAGCCCGTGCCTACCGGAAGCAGTCAGCAGAAATCCCAGCATCATTACCTCCCGCTTCTCTCATTGTTATCTCCTCCTTACCAGGCTTCTTACCTCCAGTCACGCTGCCTGATTCCAAAGCAGAGTGCACAAAGCTGTAGTGATTAAAGCAGTCTGGTGCCAGGGGCGCGTGGCTGACCCAGTGGGAGAAGCGGGGACTCGACCTCAGGTTCCTGTGTCCCAGCCCCACACTGGGGGCAGCGATTATTAAAAAAAAAAAACAAAAATAACAACAAAAAAAGTGAAGGTGGTAAATTTTACGTTATGCATATTCTACCATGCTGTTAACCAAACGTGGCACTATTAAGCCTCGGCTTCCAGAAATGAGATGACAGCCAGTTGAGGGAACCAGGAGCGTGTGGATCCCGACTCAGAGCACAGCCCTGCTCCTGTGGGGAGCATCCTGAAGGGCGGGCACGGAGATTGGGGCCCAGAAAAGCAAGCTACCATTTTGTGAGCAGGACATGGGCCCGATCCTAAAGACATAATAAGAAATAATACTGTGCATTCTTGAACCCGTGCCACGTGCAAGGAACCATGCCAAGAGCTTCCATTATATATGTCAATGCCATCAGACTTGCTTTCCTGCGGCTCAGGGGCAGACGTGGTGATGGGCAAGCTTCCACGGGCCTGTGGGTGCCTTGGGACATCTTACGTTATTCTTGTTGCTTTTATTTACTTTTTTATTTATTCTTTTATTGACATTTCATTGACATGCTGGAAAGCTCAGTGGTGCTTTTTCTTTTCTTTTTTTATACTTTAAAGATTTTATTTATTCATTTGTCAGAGAGAGAGAGAGAGCACAAGCAGACAGAGTGACAGGCAGAGACAGAGAGAGAGAGATGCAGGCTTCCTGCTGAGTAAGGAGCTCAACACAGGACTCATCCCAGGACCCTGGGAAGGCAACCTGAGCCGAAGGCAGCCGCTTAACCGACTGAGCTACCCAGGCGTCCCTCAGTGGTGTTTTCTCTTCAGTGTATGCACTGTGCGGATGTCGGCATGAACTCCAGGCAATTTTCCCCACAGGGCAAACAAACACCCTAGCCCTTAGCAAGGACTCTCCAATTCCCTCTCTCCCCTGGCCCCTGGTGCCCCCTGATCTCCTTTCTTTTACTTTAGATAAAGGGGAAATAGGGGGCACCTGGGTGACTCAGTCCGTTAAGTGTGTGCCTTCAGCTCAGGTCATAATCCCAGGGTCCTGGGATGGAGCCCTGCATCAGGCTCCCTGCTCGGTGGGAGGCCTGCTTCTCCCTCTCCCACTCCCCCTGCTTGTGCTTCCTCTCTCGCTGTCTCTCTCTCTCTCTGTGTCAAATAAATAAATAAAATCTTTCAAAGAAAAAAAGGAGGGGGGAATAGGTGTAGACCAAAGGAAGGAGAGAGACAAAGGACGAGGGGCAGAATCACCACCGTGGTGACCTGGCCCTTCTCCCCCACCCCACCCCTCCCCCGCAAGCCTGAAGAGGTGCTGCGTGGCCGGCTCCGCCTGCCAGGACCTCGCGGCCACCCTGATGGCCAGCCGGACTCTAACGAGGATGGACCTCAGCTGCAACGGGCTGGGGCTGCCGGGCGTGAGGCTGCTCTGCGAGGGGCTCCGGCATCCCAGATGCAGGCTGCAGGTGATACAGTGAGTCTCTGCGCCTCTCGCTGCAAGGCCACTGCCCTAGACAAGCCCCCCAGCATCCCCTGGGCGGGGGGCTGGCTTCACTCCCTGCACTTCTGGTCACGAATGTGTGGGGTGTCCCACAGCAAGAAACTCCGCACCCCGTGGGGCGCCCTACGGTTCCAGTGCAAGTCTATTCTGCCACCGTGTGCCAGGAGGTGACGGCTCGGTCCCCCCAAGACTGCCCTCTGCCCGCCCCCCCGCCCGCAAGCTTCAGATCAGTTACAAGTCCCTGTGGTCGCCCGGTTTCCGAACCTGCCTCGGGTTTGATTACTCTCCCAGGGCGGCTCAGAGAACCCAGGGAAACACTTCGGCTTATGGGTTTATAAAGGATATGGCGAAGGAAGCAGGTGATCCGCCAGAGGAGGACCCCATGGGGTGAGGTCTGGGAGGGTCCCAGAGCAGGAGCTCCTGCCCCGCGGAGCTGGGGTGCGTCACCCTCCCAGCGTGGACGAGCTGTGTGCTCTGGGCCGGGGGTGCGCGGTGGGGGGTGTTATGGGTTTATGGAGCCTTCCCCTGGGGCGGCAGATCAGTACCTCCACTCCCGGCCCCTCCCCCCTCTGGAGGAGGGTGGGGGGCAGGGCTGCGCGTTGCCTGCCTGTCATCCTGGCGCGGTCTCTCTGGCTCCCAGCCCCACGTGGGAGCCCACCCATTAGAACCAGAGACTCTCCTGGCATTCCTGTCACATAGGAAATGCGGGGATTTCAGGAGCCCTGTGTCGGGCACAGAGGGTGGTGGGGCAGAACTCAGCACGTGGTTTTCTACCATCTCCTGCCACGTGTCTCATCCTGTTCCTGGCACTGAATGCCTACTCAGCCTCGGGCACCATCTCAGATGACCCAGAGAGCCTTCCCTAACTGAGCTTAGCGTGCCAAGCCTGAGTTAGGCGTCCCCTCCCCCGGGGTGGCTTTAATCAACAGTAGCTCACTGTGCACTGTCCGAGCACCTGCCGTGTGCCCCGTCCCTATAGTCAAGTACGCAGTCCTTGCAACAGCCTTATGAAGCAGGTGCGGCCATTAGCCTTCCTGTCGAGGCAGTGAGCCTCGGGCGCAGCGGCAGCTCCCAGAAACATGACACATGCTTGCTGACAGCTCGCTTGAGGGCGAAGGGCTAGTGAGCCACAGAGATGGACATGCCCGCGTCTTGAGCTCTAGGGACCTCACCCCGAGCTATGGTGCACTCCGGCCTCATTGGCATCGCCTTCAGGGGAGGGTCTTCGCTTACCCCCTGCCTCATCGGACACGAAGCTCCCTGCTGGGAATGATGAAGCCTTGTCCACCGTGAGCTGTAGTGACCCGCGTGTGGGTTCGCGTCGGGTGATTCGAGGGCCCAGGGGATGAGCCGGCAGGATAGAGGACAGCAAGACGGCACCCTCCTCACCGTCTCTTTCCCCCCGAGATTGAGGAAGTGTCAGCTGGAGGCTGGGGCCTGCCAGGAGCTCGCGTCTGTGCTCAGCACCAGCCGACATCTGGTGGAGCTGGACCTGACGGGAAACGCGCTGGAGGATCTGGGGCTGAGGTTCTTGTGTCAAGGCTTGAAGCACCCCGAGTGTAGGCTGCGGATCCTGTGGTGAGTTCTTCATGGGGCCGACTTAAATGCAAGTCTCCCGGGGCGCCTGGGCGGCTCAGTCGTTAAGCATCTGGCTTGGGCTCAGGTCATGATCCCAGGGTCCTGGGATCGAGCCCCACGTCGGGCTCCCCGCTCAGCGGAGGGAGTCTGTTTCTCCCTCTTCCTCTGTCCCTCTCTCTGCACACTCTCTCAGATAAATAAATAAAATCTTAAAAAAAAGATTAAAAAAATGCAAGTCTCCTCGTACGGAGGGTTGGTACGAATGCACCCATTACTTGTACACCTGTGTCTGTAGCAGCCTTATTCGCAAGAGCCCAAAGGTGGAAACAACCAAATGTCCAGCCACAGGCGCACGGGTGAACAAAATATGGCACAGCCTCATGACGGGAAATTATTCTATCTTAGAAGGAAAAAAGCATGAAATTCCAACACGTGCCCCAACGGGGATGAACCTGGAAGACGCGGTGTTGAGTGAAATGGCAATCAATCACAGAAGGACAAAGATAATATGGTTCCATTTACGACGTCCCTAGAATAGTCCAATCCAGACAGAACGTAGGACCGTGGTTGCCACGGGACTGCGGCAGGCGGGAATGGGGAATTATGCGGAGTTTATGTTTGGGACCCCGCAGAGCTCTGGGTGTGGATGGCGGTGATGGTTGCACAGCCCTGCCAGTGTACTTAGCGCCACTGAGTTGTACACTTAAAAATGGTTAAAGTGGGGGCTGGTTCAGTTGGAAGAAGGCGTGACTTTTGATCTTGGGGACGTGCGTTCGAGCCCCACGTTGGGTTGGGCGCAGAGATTCCTAAATAAAAAGAAAAGGTTAGACAGGTAAATGTTATGTTTTATATCTTTATGTATGTATGTATGTATGTATGTACTTTTTTATTTTTTTATTTTATTTTTTAAAATATTTTATTTGTTTATTTGACAGACAAAGATCACAAGTAGGCAGAGAGGCAGGCAGAGAGAGAGAGAGGAGGAAGCAGGCTCCCCGAGCCCCAGGACCCCGAGATCATGACCTGAACCGAAGGCAGAGGCTTTAACCCACTGAGCCACCCAGGCGCCCTATGTATATACTTTTTTAAAAGTAAGCTTTATGGGACGCTGGGTGGCTCAGTTGGTTAAGCGGCTGCCTTCGGCTCAGGTCATGATCCCAGCGTCCTGGGATTGAGTCCCGCATCGGGCTCCTTGCTTGGCAGGGAGCCTGCTTCTCCCTCTGCCTCTGCCTGTCTCTCTGTCTGCCTGTGCTCGCTCTCTCTGACAAATAAATAAATAAATAAAATCTTAAAAAAAAAATGCAAGCTTTATGCTCAACATGGGGCTCAAACTCAAGACCCCCCCCCATCAAGAATCGGGTGCTCTACTGACTGAGCCAGCCAAGCACGCCACGTGATGTGTATTTTACCAGAATAAAACTTAAATAAATAAACATCGGGGCGCCTGGGTGGCTCAGTGGGTTAAAGCCTCTGCCTTCAGCTCGGGTCATGATCCCAGGGTCCTGGGATCGAGCCCCGCATCGGGCTCTCTGCTGGGCAGGGAGCCTGCTTCCCTTCCCCTCTCTCTGCCTGCCTCTCTGCCTACTTGTGATCTCTGTCTGTCAAATAAATAAATAAAATCTTTTAAAAAAAATAAATAAATAAACATCAAGGAGATAGTAGCATCAGTGGCAAGCATCATAAAGCCCCTTAAAATAAAGAGCCTTGGGGTGCCTGGGTGGCTCAGTGGGTTAAAGCCTCTGCCTTCGGCTCAGGTCGCGATCCCAGGGTCCTGGGATTGAGCCCCGCATCGGGCTCTCTGCTCAGCGGGGAGCCTGCTTCCTCCTCTCTCTGCCTACTTGTGTCTCTGTCTGTCGGATAAATAAATAAAAATCTTAAAAAATAAATAAGGAACCTCCCCCAAAACGCTTGTGGTTGCCAGTGACAGACACCCCATCTCAGTGTGGCTGATGATAAAAGTGAATTTTTTGGCTTCTGTGACCAAGAAGCCCGAAGGGAAATACTGGTTTCCAGGACCGCTGAATCCAGGGACTCACGCGGCAAAATCAGGACTCTGTCCCTGTCTTCCCTTTCTATATATAGGAAGACACTATGCTGAATGTCAACAGAGGACATCTTTGAGGGACTGTAGTGTTTCCCTGCTCTATATTTCTATCAGTGAAGGCAGTTCTAACTGAACCCCGGACACAGGACTACAAACTTATGGTGTCATATCCAAGAGAGGTTGAGGAATCACACACGACGGGCACGGAAATGTTGTTCTGTGTTTTCTTGGTAATTTAAGCAAGAAAATGCATCGCACTAAAAAAAAGAAATGAATAGGGGCACCTGGGTGGCTCAGTGGGTTAGAGCCTCTGCCTTCGGCTGGGGTCATGATCCCAGGGTCCTGGGATTGAGCCCCTCATCGGGCTCCCTGCTCAGTGGAGAGCCTGCTTCTCCCTCTCCCTCTGCTGCTGCTCCCTCTGCTTGTGCCCTCACTCTGTCAAATAAATAAATAAAATACACGTGTCGTAAAATGACCATCTTACTTTTTTAAAAAAATATTTTGTTTATTTATTTGACAGACAGAGATCACAAGCAGGCAGAGAGGCAGGCAGAGGGAGAGGAAGAAGCAGGCTCCCTGCTGAGCACAGAGCCCCATGTGGGGCTCGATCCCAGGACCCTGGGATCATGACCCGAGCCGAAGGCAGAGGCTTTAACCCACGGAACCACCCAGGCGCCCTGTTTTTAAAGTCGTCTCTGCGCTCAACATGGGGCTCAAACTCACCAACCGGAGATCAAGAGTCGCACACTCTACCAGCTGCGTGGCCAGGCGCCCCACCATCTCACCATTTCGAGACATACAGTTCTTGCAAAACCAAGAGTGTCCATTCAACATGGACTCCCTGTCTCCCTGCCCCCGAGCCTGATAACCTCCGTTCTACTTTCTGTCTTTACCAATCTGACTACTGTAGGTGCCTCCTACACATAGAATCACCGAGTGTGTGCGTGTGACACTGGCGTGTGTTACTCAGTATCTTTTCAAGGTTCATCCACATTGTAGCCCGTGTTCCAGGTTCCTTCCTCCTCCCAGCGGAGCAACCTCCCGATGCATGGCTACACCACGGCCTATGCATTCAATTCCTCCGCTGATGGACACTTGGGTTGCTTCTACCTTTTGGCTATTTTGAATAATGGTATAAACACCGGAGTACAAATATCTCTTTGAGCCCTTACTTCTAATTCTTCGGGCTACGTAACTGAGAAGCAGAATGGATAGATTCTATGGGTTCCTGAATTTTTCATGGAGCTGCCCTATTGTTTCCCGCAGCCACTGTACCATGACCCACTCTTACCGACAGTGCATAAGTTTCCAGTTTCTTCACGTCCTTGCCAACGCTTGTGATTTTCGGGCTCTTTTTTTTTTTAATTATTAAAAAACTTTATTATTATTTTTTATAATAGCTCTCCTAATGGATATAATGTGGAATCTTGGGGTGGCCTTGATTTGCATTTTCCGAGTGATGAGTGGTGCTGAGCATCCTTTCATCTGATTTTGGACCCTGTGTTTATTTTCCATGGAGAAACGTCTATTCAAAAAGCTTCTGCCTATTAAAAAAAAAAAAATGAACTGTTTGTTTGAAAACCATTACGACTGGGGGTGGGGAGGATAAAATCGGCGCTGGGTGGAGAACACTCCCTGATCTCCCTGATCCGTGTTGAACTGGTTTCCGGCAGGTTGAAGATTTGCCGTCTCACCGCAGCTGCCTGTGAGGACCTTGCCTCCACCCTCAGTGTGAACCGGAGCCTGATGGAGCTGGATCTAAGCCTGAATGACCTGGGGGACCCTGGGGTGCTGCTGCTGTGCGAGGGCCTCAGGTGTCCCCAGTGCAGGCTGCAGACCCTTCGGTGAGTCTTGCTTTGCTCACCGTCACCCGAGTTCAAGTCCGAAATCCTTGCTCTTATGTCTGAGCTCACTGGGGTCATGCTCACTCCCCTCTTCTCCTAGCCTCTAACTACCTCTGCTGCAAAGATTTTTCTGCCACAGGGCCTTTGCACGAACAGTTTTTTTTCTTCCTGGGATGCCCTTCTGTTTTGCTGATCCCCCTTTCACCCTGGTGACACTTGTTTTATCTGTGAGGAAAAACAAACACTTCTTCCCCCTGCATGGCTTCCCTGACCCCTAAATAAGGTCTAGATTCCTAGTTGTGGGATTTAATTTGATCTTATGCTTCTCAGCATCCCTCATTAAAACTTGCCATTTGTGTGCATGGGTGTGCGCTTCCAAAAGTGAAGAAGCTGTGTCAGCTCTATGCTCTGATACTGGTGTAAGACCTGGCTCAGGGAGGGGTGTTTGAAAATATGCATATTTTATTTTTATTCTTATTAAGTTTGTTTTAATTCCAGATTAGTTAACCTGTTTTTAAATAAGTAAACACATAAATACACCCAAGGAACAAAAAGAAAACGCAGAGGGCTGTTCATTTTCAGAAAATCATTTTTGGGGGGCTCCTGGGAGCCTCAGTGGGTTAAGCATCTGCCTTCGGCTCAGGTCATGATCCCAGAGTCCTGGGATCGAGTCCTGCTCCTCCCCTACTCGTGCTCTCTCTTGCTCTCCCTCTCAAATACATAAATGAAATCATAAAGAAAAAAAAAGAAAAAAAGAGTCATTTTCCTCTGTAGTCCCAAAGGAGAGAGTCTGTCTCCCAGAAAAGCTTCAGGTTTTTTGGTTGGTTTTGTTTTCCTTTCAAGACATTGTGAATAGTGTGCCTTCTATTGCTTTTGTTGCGTTTGGAGAAGGGCCTTGTTTTCTTCACTTTCTTCTCTCCGCTTCATCTGGTATCACTACGGACCCACACACACCTGTGCTTGAATTCTGTCTCCTTCTGGTATGCCAGAGCTCTTCTGCAGGGACCCCTGTTATCTTGCCATTGGCTCCCTCTCCCCCCCCATCAGCCCCACTGAGTGCTACTACATCTCCGGATGCACTGATTTGCATTCCTTTGCCCTGGCTTGCAGGCCTTCCTCTGCACGCCCCAGAGGCTACGGAGCCAGGCCCCTCCACCCCACCCCTCTGCAGTTCCTTCCTGGATGTGTCCTTCTCTGAACCCCAGGGAGATCCCACCCCAGGGCAGAGTCGCACACTCAGCCTGAGTTTGCATCCTTGATATCCCAACCCTTCTGAATAGCTCTCTAGAAAGATGGAGCGTTTAAGCTTCCACCCACAGTTTAGGAAAGCTACTTTGCCGGGATCTGGATGGTTATTCAACTCTCTATCTTTAAAACCCTGGTGGGGGATGCCTGGGTGGCTCAGTGGGTTGAAGCCTCTGCCTTTGGCTGGGGTCATGATCCCGGGGTCCTGGGACGGAGCCCCGCATTGGGCTCTCTGCTAGGCAGGGAGCCTGCTTCCTCCTCTCTCTTCCTGCCTCTCTGCCTACTTGTGATCTCTGTCTGTCAAATAAATAAATAAAATCTTAAAAAAATATATAAAAAAAATAAAACCCTGGTGGGTGCAAACTGTTCTTAAATGGAATTTCAGTGTTCAGTAGCTCTTCCTGTGCTTACCCACTTTTTTGGTTCCCCCATTCTGTGGATTGCCTGTTCGTATAATTTATTTGTGTGTCCTACGTTGGTCTTCATGCCCAGATGTTCCCTGTGTCGGGTATTAATCTTTTGTTGATGGCAGCCCTTGGAAAGTTCTGCTCCGCGGGTGACCAATCTGTCAAATTGTCTGTGGTTGCTTTCATCAAACTCAAATCTTATGTTTTGAGGTCAAATCCATATGTATTTCTATGATTTACATTCTTTTTTTTAAATTAATTTATTTATTTGACACAGAGAGAGAGAGAGAGATCACAAGTAGGCAGAGAGGCAGGCAGAGAGAGGGGGAGGCAGGCTCCCTGCTGATCAGAGAGCCTGAAGTGGGGCTCGATCCCAGGACTCTGGGATCATGACCTGAGCCGAAGGCAGACACTTAACCCACTGAGCCACCCGGGCGCCCCTGATTTATATTCTTTGGCCAAGTGCCTGCCTGGCTCAGTCAGTGGAGCAGGTGACTCTTGATCTCGGGGTTGTGAGTTCAAGCCCCCCAGGTTGGATGTAGAGATTACTAAAAAATAGTAATAATAATAATAATAATAATAAGTGAAAAAGCCTTAAAAAAAAAAGAAGTCCTTTGCTTGTACACTATCACAGGTGTATTCAATTTGTTCTTTGTGTTTACATATGTGGTTAGGCACAGTTCAGTTTTTTTCCTCTAATTTTTGTGATGCCATTTAATAAAGGATCCAAGCTTTCCTTGCTGATTTGTAATACCAGTGCTATTGCAAACTATTTTCCCATATTGTAGTTTTTTCTTTTTCTTTTTTTTTTAGGCTTATTTATTTAAGTAATCTATACATTCAGCCTGGGGCTCCAACTCAGGACCCTGATATCAAGAATCCCACGGCTTCCACCTGAGCCCACCAGGCGCCCCTCCCCATCCTCTGCTCTCCCCGGGCCTGGGCTTGGAATCACATGCTCCACTGAGGAAGAGTGTCTTTTGCTTTTTGTTTTTGCAGATTTTCAGTTAATCGTAGACATTTATTCTGCCATTAAATTTTAGGATGCATTAAAAAACAAACAAACAGGGGCGCCTGGGTGGCTCAGTGGGTTAAAGCCTCTACCTTTGGCTCAGGTCATGATCCCAGGGTCCTGGGATTGAGCCCCGCATCGGGCTCTCTGCTGGGCGGGGAGCCTGCTTCCTCCTCTATATCTCTGCCTGCCTCTCTGCCTACTTGTGATCTCTGTCTGTCAAATAAATAAATAAAATCATTAAAAAAAGAAACAAAAAAACAAAAGCCCCACCTCTTCTCAGAGTGCACTGATCCAGTTACCGAGCGCGGCTCCTACTGACCCACTGAGGCTGCGCTCCTTCTCTGGTCCGGACCGCGGGCCGCCAAAGTCTACATTCACGCAGATCCTGCGGGTCACCCTCAAAGGACAGTTCAGGAGTTCACCGCTGGGGGCTGTATCTCAGGCAGAAATACCCGAAAACCAGGAAAAAAAATACTGTGCCATGAAATACGGCACTTCTGACCCTCTCATGCCCCCACATGGTCTCCCAGCGGCAAGGGCAGCTACACTAATGGCGAGGACAGTGGCTGAAGGGCCCCAGGTTTGTGACCTTGAGCAGTGCATGGCGCCTGTCTGCTGGGGCCTCGGAGCTCACAGGTGTCTCCTAACAATGGTAGGACATGTCGCATTTCCCTCCCAGCGGCTACGGCTAGGAGCAGAGGAAGTGCTGCTTAGGAATCGCTTGCTGTCCCAAATTACAAACCGCCCCCGTTTCCGGCGGGTGCAGTTGGAAAAGTAGGCAGCCTGCTTCTCCCTCTTCCTCTGCTGCTCCCCTGCTTGAGCTCTCTCTCTTTCTGTCAAATAAATTTTTAAAAAATCAAAAAGATTTTATTTATCTATTTGACGACACAGGGAGAGAGGGAACACAGCAGGGCAAGTGGGAGAGGGAGAAGCAGGAAGCCCGGTGCGGGGATCGATCCCAGGACCCTGGGATCATGACCTGAGCCGAAGGCAGATACCAATGACTGAGCCACCCAGGCACCCCAATAAATAAAATCTTAAAAAAAACAAAAAACTAGTTCAGGTGAGGGCCTGCTGGAGAGGGGTGGCCTTCAGGCCTCCTCCCGAAGAAGGGACATTTGGACACAGTGCACAGGCAGAAGGACACAGTGTGAACATGTGGGCAGAGAGAGCGGTGATGCTTCTACAGGGCAGGGAACACCGAGGACTCCCCGGGGCGGAGGCTGGAGCAGGTCGGCAGGGCCGCAGAGCGAAGCAGGCTCCCGGCGCCGTGGGATGGTCAGTTCCTGCCCTGGGCGCTGCTAGCCTCGTACTTGTCACAGCAGCTGGGGGATGCTCATACCCCGGCAGCCCTCCGATGACCAGCTCACTCCAAATAGTCCTGTCTTCCTCCCCTCCCACTCCCCCCTTCCATTCTAGTCTCTCTCTTCCTTCTGCCCGCCCACCTGCCTGCCCTTTCCTTCTCCCTTCTTCTGTCTGGGGGTGCCCAGAGGGGAGCCCTCCCCGGGGAGGTCCGCAGGCTGAGTCAGCTGGGCTCTGGGACCCTGTCTTCCAGGCTGGGCATTTGCAGGCTCAGCCCGGCCACCTGCGAGGGTGTCCGCACGGTGCTCCAGGTCAACCATCACCTTCGGGAGCTGGACCTGAGCTTCAATGACCTGGGGGACGCGGGCATGCGGCCGCTGTGCGAGGGGCTACGACATCCCACCTGCAGGCTGGAGAAACTGTGGTGAGCCCGGGGCGTTGGGATGGGTGGGGTGCATCCTCGTCCCACGGCCATCCCTCCGTGGCTCCGGCAGACACCCCCAGGAGCCCCCCCGCCCCGGGGGGGAAGGAAAAGCTGCAAACAGCTCCCAGAGGAAGAGTTCATTCTCTGTGGGATGCAAACATAAACTGCCTCCCTTTCCCTTGGCTCCTTGCCCGTAAACATTTTCTGTAAAATTCCCCTTTTCTGTTGACATTCACTTGTGCAGCTGCGTGGCTCTTCAGTGACCTTTATAGAATAAAAACTCAGTCTGCTGCAGCGTGAATTCTGGGCAAACGTGAATTGTCCCTTCCTCCTCCTCCTCCTTCCTCCCCAGAACTCGCTTGGCCCCCACCCTGAGGGACGGACCGTCTGTTTCTGTTGTGGTCGATTCTGAGTCTCTCCATTATCTGGGGCCCTGGGTAGGTGGCCATCGAGATGGGGTCTCAGGGACAGCACTTTCCTCTTATTTGTGCTGCTGGGGTCCCTGGACATCGGTATCTCTCCCCATCTGGCCGGCATCCAAATGGCACTTCTGTCATGGGGATCACATGCGCGTTCTTACGAGACCCCCGGGAAGTGCCCCGACTGCCCAAGTCTCCTGACATGGAATCAGGGCCGGCCCCCTCATATAGCACTTTTCCCCCACCGTGGGTCTCACCCTAACCTTCCTCTCCTGACCCTTCTGCACCCGTGATGTGGGTGGCTCCTCAGCCCCAAGCTGGTTTTTCCTCTTCCTCTGCAAGTTCGCAGCCGTTGTCTTGTACCGCCTTTCGGAAGCTGGCGTCTCCTGCCTCACAACCTCAGCCAAACCAAGATTCAATATTTCCATTTAGCATCCCAGCTGTGGTAGAACTTCAGACAGTTGCTGCGAGGAATAAATGATGAAGCAAACAGAGCCTTTAGCAAGGTGCTCAGCACAGAGTTGGCCTCAGTAAATGCGACCTGTTCTTATTCTAATAGCAGAGAATGCAGGAAAGAAACACAATGGGAGGCAGACTGGAAGTCAGAGAGAATCAGATGGCAGCCCAATTCATACTGGCTCCTTAAAAAAAAAAGGGACTTATTGATACATGTAACTTAAAACTTATGGCTTCAGGCATGGCTTGATCTAGGTGTCTGGAGTCTTGGTCTCTATTATTTTCCATACTTGTTCTTGCCTTGGCTCCTCTATGGAAAAAGTTTAGCCTTGATCCTACCTGGTGGCAAAACACCCGCAGCTCTACAGAGGACTTCTTACTAGGTCTAAGTTCTGAAAGAAAAACTCCAGGAATCGAATAAGGTTCTGATTCACTGGTTTTGAGTGGGTCCTCTGTCCAACCAAAACATAGTAACTGGAGCCATGGAAACCAACCAACCAACTCAGGCCAGGACCCTGAGCTTAAGGACGGTGTGAACCCCCGATGGGCTGAGACTGGGGTTTCAAGGAGAAATGGGGGTAGAATTACCAGTAAGTGAAGTGGGTTCTTGACTGCAAAGTCAGTGGGCGTCCCAGAGACATGGAGCTGCGACTTGACAAGCATCCTTGAAATGCCTCTTGGTTCTGTGCTAGGCTGCTGTCTCTTCAGTTGGTCCCTTAGAAACACCTCCCTGAATCCCTCCCAAAAGACTTTGCAAAATAGCTCCTTAGGTTTTTCTTCCACCATTCCTTGTCTTCCACAGGCTGGATAGCTGCGGCCTCACAGCCAAAGCTTGTGAGGATCTTTCTTCCGCCCTTGGGGTCAACCAGACCCTGAGGGAGCTTTATCTGACCCACAACGCCCTGGGGAACGGCGGGGTCAGGCTTCTCTGCATGGGGCTGAGTCATCCTGGCTGCAAACTTCAAGTCCTCTGGTGAGAGACGGGTTTCTGGTTCTGAAGGAGGAAGGAGATGGGGCTTGGAAGTGGGAATCAGGGTCAGTGATGGAGAGCCACGGTTGGGATGGACAAAGAAGCTAGAAAATTTGCTAACATTTCCTCCGTGCACTAATGTGTGCAATTAGCGTGGAATGCCGAGGTGGCCTTCCTTTCCTGTTCTAATTCGGCCACTTGCCAGCTTCCTGATGGGCTTATGCACATTACTCAGGCTTTTCAGTATCCCTCAGATTGAAAGGGTTGGCGCAGATTGAAAGGGTTGGCGCAGGTCAGGGACATAAAATGGTGTGGAGCCCAGCCTGGTCCCTGATGGGATTTGAGGTTTTCAACAAAGTACTACACAATAAAAGTAGGATAATAGGGCAAGGGGTATGATGGATTCCAAAGCTACAGCAGTGGCCTGGAGTGATGTGTCCTGCTGTGTCCTAAGGTTATTTGGAATGGACCTCAACAAAATGACCCACAGAAGGCTGGCGGCCCTTCGGCTAACAAAACCTCACCTGGACATCGGTTGCTGACCGGTCCTAGCTGCTGGCTATTCTCGCAGACTTGGGGCAAAGGAAGGCGATCCCGGGACCCACCAGTCAACATGTCTGCAACTCCCACCAGGATAAATCCCTTGGGGACTTAAGTCATCCACGTGTGCTGTGGAGCATGTTTTAGGAATGTGGGTATCCTGGGGAGAACTTAGGACAGGGCCCAGAAGGGGGTGGTTTTGCACCCCCTCCATTCCCCGGACACTGCAAGGTCAGGAAACACTGGGGTGGTGCTGAGAGCTGCTGGATGGAGTGGGCAGAAGCCAGGGATCCTTGTGAGCACCCCACAAGAAACACAGCCCTGCTCTGGCTCAGTGCAGAGCTGCAATGACATGTGAGGCAAGGATCCATGGTACCGTCTTGAAGGCTGGCGCACCTTAGGTCGCTAGTAAGGCCCACAGCCCCAACCGAGCCTTTCCGTCTTGTTCTGCACGTGGTTCTGGCCGCTGGCTGGAAGCAGGGGCACCGTAGCTGCACCCCCCTGCCGACTGTAGGGCTCCCCAAAACCATGCTTTGGCTGAGAACTTGAACCCATGTTTTCCCTGTGGAGACGAAGTGGGGCACCTCAGACCCTGGCCCGTGAGGAGCAGCAACACCCCCCCCCCCAAAACCATAGGTGGGGTCTGGAAGACTGGTAACGTCCTAGACTGTCACAACCACAACCTGATTTGCAACCCACTAATTTACTTTTATAGGGGTCATCCAAAGTACGGCTATTAACACGTGATACTAGAAACCCAGCCCTTCTGTTAAGGAGCTCCATTGTGTAACCATCCATCCTGCCTCCAATTCATTTGACCACGGCTCCTGTAGGTACCCTCCATCCCACGGGTCACAACCCAGGCTAGCTGGGAGACTAGCCCTGATGCAGTCCCTGGGCAGCTGAGAGGTGGGGAAGCCGGTTAAAGGGAGCCTGGGGGAACCTAGCAGATGCAGGAGCACAGCAGCTCCTGGCCACATGGCCTGTATCAAAGGCAATACAGTTCCAAAGCCCAGGAGGCAGGGTTTCAGCCCCTTTCCCTCCACAGTATTGGGAAAATTGCCAAGCCATGTAGTCTCTACCCTTTTCCTGTGGGAGCCCATCTGAGCTCTTGTCCCCTAGCCAATCCAAAAGAATTCTGGGAGCTTGCAAATGAAGTCCCCACTGACAGGTGTTCATGAACCCCTACACTAACGGAGCTCAGCACCTGCCACACTGCCATGGAAGTTAACTGCGGGTTCAAACTAGCTTCTCAACCCTGTACACCAGATTGGCCCTTCCCTCACTGCAAAAAGCACAAATGAAATTGTTTAAGATTTTATTTGACAAAGGGCAACAGAAGTGGGAGTTGGTAGGGGAAAAACAGGCTTGCCTGCTGGGTAGGAAAGCGAGCTCTTTGCCAGGACCCCGGGATCGGTGACCGAGGGCTGAGCCACCCAGGCGTCCCAGTCTTTACACCAGCTGAAGCAGCGTGCTTTGTCATACCGGATCCCACCAGGAGACGTAGTACAGGAACAGAACACAAACAGAAGTCTGCAAAAGTCAGCCAGCTGGAAAGGTACACCTTTGAAATCGAGGCAAAAATCAGAGGTCGGTCCTAGGCTTCACACGAAAAGCTGCTAAGGACCAGGTTATGTTAAAAAATCCGAAGTTGCAAAAATGCCCCATGAAGCTGGAGAAGCGAGCAGGACAGAAGGACGTGGGCTGTAGGGGACAGCTGGGCTGGCCGCCGTGGCTCAGACCCCGGACCTGGAGGGAGGCTGGAGAAAAGCATGGGAGCCAAGTGGACTGCATTCATCCAAGGCCCTTACTTCCCAGTCGGTACTAATGCAGATTTCCTCAGACAAGGACACACAAAAATGGGAGCACTTTCCAGATGGAGAACAGGAAGTGCCCTCATTTTGTGTATCCCAGCGTGAGCGCCCTGCATGGTGCCACTGAAGCGAACAACGGAATCCAAGTTTCCATGCACTGACGTTGCCCGAACCTGTTAACTGCATTTCCCAGGTAAGGGGCTCAGCCCCTGGCAGGGAGGTGAAGCACACCGCAGGACCAGAGCCCGTCTGAGTTCCATGATGGTGCCCGCCGGGAACACCCAAATATTGTAGCACTTTTCACTTTGCCATCCGAAGAGTGCTTCCACATTTGAGTGCCACGGGGAGCTCTGCAGAGACAGGGCCTGGGCTCTCCGAAACCAAAAACCGTGGCCTTTCAGAGCAGTCAGGGACCCGTCCCATGGCTCCCAGGAGAGATTCTCTGTCGGTGACACTCAAAAAATGGCGGCACTTCCCTACTTAGAACAGAAAGTGCCCCCACAGTTTGAGTGGCACAGACCAGAGCGCGCACAGCCAGCCGCCAGCGGAGCCACTCAGGACCAGAGATCAGACCTTTGCCCTTAAAGGGAAGGACAATGTAGTGAACCACATGATACGGTTTAGCACATTAAGACATCGGCTTGAAGTCGGGGCATGAAACCACTGAAGGCCAGAAACACTTAAAAGGCTTTTTTCACGTTGACCTTAGGACTCACGGGGGACAACGGCTTCTAAAGTCAATGCGGTTCTTTCCCTAAGACGCTTCAGCCCGGGACTCTGAAAGAAAAACGTTTTAGTTCCGAAGGAAAAACCAAACTTTCTGCACTCAACCACTAATAAAACCCCCACTCACACCCCATTTATCCCAACACCAGCCCACAGGGTGAATCCACAGACACGAAAATGGTTGAGGCGGGGGTGCAGATTCAGGGGAAAAAGAAGAGAAAGTAGCACTCATCACCCAACCACAGACAAAACAGGAAAAAAAAAAAAGACTAGAAAATGGGCAGAAGCAGACAAAATGCAGATCATACTCACCGCGGAAAAGAAACAAAGCACCGCGAGTTCTGAGACACATAGCGGCCCCCGTTCCGCTGGGCTCCTATATAAGCTGATGGCCCACGCGCCCCAGATCCCCGGGGGAGGACCCTTCTCCCCTCCCCTTCTCCGCCCAGACCCACCTGAGTGCCTCTGATTGGAGCTGGTCTGGGTCAGACACTCCCTTACCTGGTAAACTGTTTCCTCCCGGGCCGGGTGGCTCTCCTGGGGAAAATGCAGATTCATTCTGCAAACATTTAGGGACAATCTGTATTAGGTTTGGGTTGACAAGATTTACCAGGCACCTTGCTAAGCTCTAGCGGTGGGAAGGATGAGTAAGACCATGGGTTGTGTTGTCGAGAACAGCGGTTTCCAACCAGAGGCGGGTGGCTTTCTCCCCGGGGGACAACTGGCAATGTCTGGGGGCCTTTTGGGTTGCCACGGCTGGGTTGTGGGGGGCCAGAGTGCTTCCAGCGTTTAGTGCCTGGGGGTCAAGCACTGGTGGTAAGCATCTTCCACGCGGGCAGCCCTTCTCGATGAAGAAGGGTCCCCAGCCCCAAAGACGAGGAACTGATTTAGCACGAGGCTGCGCCCCCCCCCAAAAAAGCCGTTCCCCCTCGCCAGTAAGCCACAGACATGTAATTGCTGTTCAAATGATTCCATCTCAATGTTACAGAAACTCATAAACGCAGGGGTTGGGAGCACACCTCTGTGCTTTCTAAATCCAACAGTGAGTTACAAAGTATTTAAAATGTATCTTAGGGATGCCAGGCTGGCTGGGTCGGTGGAGCAGATGACTCTTGATCTTGGGATTGGTGAGTCTGAGCCCCATGTTGGGTGTAGAGATTACGTGTAAATAAAAATCTTAAGACGTGTTTTAACAACCATTTAAGTTTGATACCTTTTGAAAGTGTGCCGTTTTCCTTAACTCATGCATCTTGCTGAGGTCTGAGGCCTTACTGGAATTCTTCCCGTAATAGATCTTGGAGGTGTATCTGAAGCCCGTGGGACCCGATAAGGGAGTTTGGGGGAATTAGAATATATAAGTAAAACCACAGAGAAATAGGTAAAATGTGTTTTAAAGGCCGAGGGCAATACAGAGCATGCTTTATCATAAGTTCATGAATCCCCTACCATTAGACATTTTCAATTAAAAAAAATTAGGATTTTTTTTTAAAGTAGGCTCCTTGTTCAACGTGGGCTTGAATTTTGACCCTCAAGATCAAGAATCGGATGTTCTACCAACTGGGCCAGCTGGGCACCCCTAAATTTTAGGATAATTTAAAAAGTTATTCTAAACTTGTCTGAGGGCAGCTCTGAGAGTGCAGGTATTTTGACATCATTTAGGAATCCAAGTTAACACCCCGAAGGCTGTGGACAGTTGACAGGAGCGACCACGGAGATGCAGCGATTTCCCCGGGAAAACAAGGGACACAAAGAAGTAAGGTTTGGAAGTCCAGGCTCCAGATTCTTGCTTTGGCCCTTGTTGAGTTGCTGGAGAGCTGTGCATTGGACTGGGCTCCTGCTCCAGATCCAGATCCGGACTGGTCCTCTCCCCCTGCGTCACCCCCCGCACCTGGACACCCGGACTTTCAGGTTTCTCCAAACTCAGCAAGCTCTCTCCCATCACTGCACCTTGTCCTCGAAACTTTCTGGGCCAGTGGCAGCTTTCTCCCCCTGCCCTTGAACCCCATATGCCTTCTCGTACTGAAAGTTGCCTGTCTAGGGGCTCCCACGGGCACCGCAGAGATAATGTCCTGTATCCCTTTTTGACCGTGTGCTCCTCCTGCTTATGAGTTCTGTCTGTTGCTCTAATAAAGCACTTAACAGCTCTGGTTATTTCCGTTTTTTACTTGTCTCTCCTGCATAGCTCCTGGGGAGTGATGGCTTGTCTGTCCTATTCACCTGTCCCACCTCCCCCTGCCCCCAACCCCCAAGTCAGTCCTGGGTCTGACACATGGTAGAGAAGCAGCAAGCATTCCCCCCCCCCGGCAATAAATGTGGTCAATGCAATTGAATTTAAGAAACATTAAAGATGCAAAGATGATTTTAAGTAAATTGATAGTAAAGGACCCAATTTGATATTTTCCCAGTGATTTGTGATGTTTGTGCTGAGACAGGGAAGAGAACGCACCCCTCATGCCCTCCTCTGATTCGCCAATTCCAAGCTTGGTCTAACCTTGCATTTTGGCAATTTAACACATCAAGTCGGTATCATTGTTATTTTTTTCCCCCAGTGTTCCGCTTTCTTTGTTTCCAGGTGTATTGACTTAAAGTCTCAAATTAATATTCTAACGATTTTTTTTTGTTTTTTTTTTATTCCTGCTGGAAAGAATCAGAAATTCCGCAGACTTGATTTGATAGCCTGAGGTGGAGTTCGTTGCGGGAAGTTAGGAAGACTCGGAAGGAGTTTTCCCTAATCAGGAATTCTTCCTGCAGAATTGGAAGATCTTCATTTGCAAGTCACTAGACCTTGTTGTCATTACAATCTCCCTAGACAGCTCCCCTTTCCCACCTCACGCACACCCTCCCCACCCAGTGCTCAGCACCCTCTGGCTGGTTTCCATACCAATGAGAATAGATTCTTCTGCGAGGATCCCAACTGTTTTTTCAAATCCTTTTAGGTAGGTATTGTTCCCTCTAATCCCACATTCTTTGGCTCCCCAGATACCTGCAGCCCCGGGGGTGGGGAGGGCCGATAATCCCATTTTGGACCTTGAGAGAATCCCGCCATTTTATCTAAATGTCCTGCTTTTGGACCAGGTTTGGGAGAAAAAGTGGGGAAAGGATTCTTTCCTGAGTGGCTGAGATGTTCTCAGGAGCACACAGGACGTCCCTGGTGCCTATCTGTGCCCAGCACTTCCCAAGACTCACGACACATCTCTTAATATGGCCTGAGACTTAGTGGGGGCTGGCAAGGCTGAATGCTGGCTAAGAAACACTGAAGCAAAGTCCTGACCCACTGGGAGTTTGCATTTGAGCGGGGAAGAGAGAGGGCGAGAAACATCTTGGGCCAGCAAAACGTGCGGTCACGTTAGGACGTCACACCGTGGAATGGGGACCTGGAGGCCGGGAACGGAATTCACACAAACACGGAAGGGTCCATGTGTCCCGGACGTGACCTCTGGGGCTCATGCAAGGCCATGGATTCAGTTGTGCCTCCTTCTGGAAGCTTCCTCCCCTGGGATTTCTAGAGGAGCAGTCCCTGATGCTTCCCCCCCCCACTGTGGCCATAATAGTCCGATGACTCCACTTGGCTATATGCAGTCCTGTCCCCACAACCAAAAGGCGAGCTTGCTGAGGGCAGAACGTTCTTTTTGTTCAGAGCTGTACGTCCCCCAGAGGCTCAAAATATTTACTGAGTCAACGAGTCAATTGGGGGGAAAAAAGTTCAAGTGTGGGGGACACTGGAGAAGCTGGGGGATCCTGGTGAATGTGCTGTGATCATTTTGTCTGGGGACAGCAGCTGAGCAGCGAGCAGAAGACTTTGGGAGACATTTTAGATGTTCGTTCTTCACAAGCACAAGGGCTCAGGGTGCGGTGGGCATTGAGTTAAACGGGCCCAGGGTGGAACATTTTCTGAGGCTTTTTTTTTTAAGTAGGCCCCATGCCCATTGTGGGGCCGTGGGGCTTGAACTCACGATCCCGAGATCAGGGGTCCAGCCCCACCGACCGAGCCGGCCAGGAGCCCCTCTGAGGCATCTTCGCGAGGTCTGTGCTGGTTTTCGCCTCGATAAGTCCATTTCCTTCCGGTGCTCGCGTACCGTGTGCGGTTAGGAAATCCAGGAAAGGGTGAGTTTCGGTCTCTCCCAGATGTGCCGAGGGGCTGAGGGAAGGAAGCTCAGCATCTGTAATGTCAGGCACCCCTCCCCGGACCCCAGGGTCGCTCTCAAACTGAAAAGCGCTGACGTTAAAAAACAGACGTGACCCACGCCTCGTAAGTCTGTCGCGTTCCCCGGCCGGTGGAGGTAGGGTTGGGTGAGAGTTAGTGGCCTTGGTAGGAAATCGGGGTTTCTGGCGCTAGAATGGGAGGGTTCGTGGTGGTCCTGCTCCCTGGATGAAGCAAGTGCCTTCGGTGGTCCTCAGCCAGAAGGCCTCAGCTTGGGGTCAGCAGGGACCTGGCGTCCAGGGTCACTCAAGGCCCCTGCACCTCTGCGCTCATCTGAGGAAGCCGGGGATGATATCTGCAGGTGGTCTGCTCATTCACTGGGCTGCGGCCTCTCCCTCTCCCATCTGCCCTCCACATACCCCTCCTTAGAATGTCCATGACCTCAAGATCCCATCCTGCCATCCCCCATCCTGCCACCTCATACGGTTTAATTCCTCAATACCCTGTGACCTTCAGATGAAGTGTCCATTTTTGGTTTATTGGCCAGCCTTGGGCTTTTCCTGTGTCCTGAAAGCGGCGCTGGCGAGGAAGTCCCTTCCAGACACTTCCGTGTTCCAGGAAAAGTCTCTGTAAATCGCTGCCCTTCTCCATACGCCCAGGAGACTCCGCTGTCCCAAGACAAGGCCAAACGTTGACCTCTGCCCTTTATGCCTGCACCTGCTGACAAGGCCAGACCCGGAAACTGGGCTCCCTGTTCCGGGTCTCCCGGATGCTTTAGCAGAAGGGTAAATCCTGGAACTAGAGAGAGAAATGCTCCCTGGCCAGGGGTCCCCCTCAGACGGGTGATCATGCTGTCCTGCTCATTCCTTTCTAAGAATCTTCCACAGATGCTTCGATTATTGCTCAGTCTGGAATGTTCTCCCAGTTGTAAAAGCGTGAATACAGTTTCCTTCCCTGTTTGGCTCTTCTCCAACATTGTTTTGTTGACTTTCTCGCCCAACAACCAAAATGTCGTCAGAAAATGGCTATTCTGGGGGCGCCTGGGTGGCTCAGTCGGTGAAGCATCTGCCTTCAGCTCAGGTCATAGTCCCAGGGTCCCGGGATCGAGCCCCGAGTCGGGCTCCCTGCTCAGCCGAGAGCCTGCTTCTCCCTCTCCCTCCGCCTGCTGCTCTGCCTGCTTGTGCTCTCTCTGTCAAATAAATAAATAAATAATCTTTAAAAAAAAAAACAAAAAACGAACAAAAAACCCGGGCTCTGGCACTGACCACCTATGGGACCTTCATCCTCCACGTCCCCATCCACGAGTAGGGCCAGTCCAGCTTCTCCCCCTAGACAACAGTATGGCTTTCCTTTGCAGAGGGAGGATGTCTTTCATCTGGCAATTCCATCTCTGGCTTTTCAGGAAAAAAAAAAGAAAAGAAAAGTGTTTTTTTGTGGATTGGCTGTGTTTCAGGTGTCTTTCACTCAAAAGAGCACAGTGGTACAGTTTTGGGGTGTCACATTCCGAGGTCCTGAAATCCTT